>VMOF01000035.1:38207507-38436854 GCA_011764245.1 Trialeurodes vaporariorum
CGCATTCCTCCCATTTTAATGTATGATAAACAATCGATTCTTGAAAGGGCCACAGCCCCATGACTAATCGATTATTTTCAATGCAATCAAATGGGAAGAATACACTGCTGCCAGATTGCTGGATCCGCCAATGCTAAAAGGAACAACTTGTAAGTGTACAACGCCCTGGTCCTACAACTCTGGGACCAATAAATGTTCGGTACAGACGTCCCCGAAATACGTTGGATGGTGAGCGTTTACGTGTGCTTTTAAATGGCCGTAGGTGCACACCAATCATCTGGGTGCAGAACCGTCTGTACCGAACATTTATTGGTCCCTGGTCCTGATGTTTTTTTTTAGCAAAGAGACACGTCTCACGCGCTTGAAGAAAGACGCCGTTCTTTTCAATGAGTGACTTTTGTAATTTTTCAATGCTACCATTTTTTGCTCTTGCACAAGTTTAGTGTAAGAAGAATCACTATTTATTTAATTTGCTCATAGAAAATGTTTATGCCAAGGAAAAATTTGCCTTATTCAGCCGAAAAGATCTGTTGAAAATCACCCCACAGAAGTGTTGACTATTCCGTGTATTGATACGCAGACGTGAGATCAACGGCTGACGAAAGAGTGATTAAGATCAGTGAAAATTTAAGTCATGTAAAATCGGAAGGTTTTAAAAATATCAGACTTTGACAATTAAGTCGGATTGTTTTACTGCGATTCTTTTCAAACCACATGTTTGCGATGGTGATTTGGTTATTAATTCTTGTACTTATTGTAGTCACCTTAATTTACCTCTTTAGCCGAACTGAACGATCCATTGTCCAGTTGGTAGCGTGAAATCTGAAAACGCTGTTATTTCGCCCTAAAACCCATGTAAAAGATCGATCTACTGGGTGCACATTGTAGTGAACACATTCAAACTCGACCTTTTGTTTGGGTTTAAGTAGAGTCCCTGATGTAGGTAGATGAAAGAGTCTCGTCATGGTGTGAACAGGTGAAGAAGAAGAACGTTCCAAGAAGGCGTCCTTACACACGGCGCTTTATGGCAAAGAGGCGTTTGTTATTTTATCTGAAAAAATAGAATTTTACTGAAAAAATTTATGTTATAGTAAATTTAAAACAGTTCGGTATAAGTTTCTACCCCAGTTAAGTCTTGAAAGTCCGTAAATTTTAGTTTGGAAGTACTTACGCCTTATAAGATATACACGACCCTTATAAAAAAGCTCAGGAAATGTCTCCATGAGCTCCGTGACAGGCTAGAATCAGCACCCAATCAGAAGTTATCTAAACCTCATATGGCGGGTCTCTTTAACTTACAGGAACCCTAGGTTAAAGTATAGACAAAATACAATGTTGTTAGATTGCTCGCTACACCATTGATAGGATATGGATCTCATTGTCAATATGTTAAAAAGTATCGGATTGTGAGTATCGCTGTGCAAATATTGTGTATTGTGTATTGTCTGATAGAACGTACATATAACCGTTTTTTCAGTTCTCTTTTGATGTCACAATAAACTCACCTCCGATCAGCTCCTTCTGAATAAGTGGTGCATGCATACTCTTTGCTCGTCTTTAGAATAAATTGGCAGATTTTATGTAAGAGTACAGGGCACATATAACCGTAGGTCAAAAGTTAGGAAACAATGCGCCTATATTGCTCTTTAAAAAAAATGGACGAACTTGCGGACTTACGCATCATGAATGAATCATGAAGATCAATCGCAGGTGTACACATAATCTTCTGAGCAAACACCATACAAGTCGAAGTCTTGCTTTCTACCGCGAAATTATTCTTGCACACTCCTGAAACGTTGCGCGTTGATGCAACGTGAAGTCATGCTCGTACGGGAGTGATTCACTCGCCTCGATAGGATTCGGACGAAAATCTGAACCTGTTTTTGATACCAAAATTTCTATGCAAACTGGAAAAAAAGTAGAAAAGTTTATTTAAAAATGGGGCGCTTGCGAACGATAGCAAGGTGATTGAAGAGTTGATTCTTGCATAAAAATCAGTAAAAATGACGATGAGTATATTAAAAAAATCGCTTAGCTTACTCTCAGAATCGGGTTTAGTGGCGAAGTTACGCAGGTCGCAGGTATCATGAGAGATCCCTATCTGATCTCAAATTTGAGAAACATATCTCTGTGTTATAGTTGAGAAAGTGACAAATTAGACAGGAATCTCCCATAATAGCTGCGCTGCGTAGCTCCGCCATAACGATCTTAATTGTCGGTAAAGCTGTTCTCTGAGTTTTTTTACTGAATTTTATACTTTTTTACGTATAGTGTGATTTTCGTGATTTTCGCTAATTTTTACATTAGATAAATCTATTCATTTGCTCATAGCAAAAGTTTGCAAGAGCCCCATTGTAACGAATTTGAAAATTAAATGGTTTGAAGGAAAGATTCCTGGGTTGGTTAGCCGAGATCTTTCAAAACAAAAACTTTGAAACATTTAAACCTGTTATTCTCAATTTTTATGTTAATCTCTGCGTTTTGACTCTCCGACACCTTTTTCGCTTCTTTATACAGTCGTTGCTGTTAAATGACATTTTTATTTTTTCACGATACTTTTACGAACATTTCCGAGCTCACGTCCGCGGGTGCGCTTCTAACAATTATTAATTCGTCTCTCTTATCCAGTGGCGGACCAAGAGGGGCACGGGGGCAGGGCACGTGCCCCCAAGAAGCCTCAAATATTGCCTTTTTTCAATAGAAAATAGCTCGAAATTGCTTCCATTAAAAATTTCTCAGGCGTGCCCCCCCCCCCCCTTCAGAAAAATTTTCTGGATCCGCCACTGCTCATATCACTACGTAGTGGCATCGTAGTTATCCGTTTTTGAGTTTATCACAATGACCTTTTTTTTTTTTATTTATTTTTTTTTTTTTTTAGAGAAAATTAACAGGGGGGGGGGATGAAAAATTTTACCTGGTTCCACGACAAAAACTTTACCAAAATCAACAAGATATCACAGATTAAACGATGCATTTGGAAGTTATAGAAACGTCCGAATTCCCTTTCGTTCCACAACAAAAATAATATTTAGGTCGTTCTAACCTCCAACTGCATAGTTTACTCTGTCCTACATTATGAGAGAAATCTTATATAAATTCAAGGTGTATTTCGTTTGTGTTAAAGATTCTACACAGTGAAATATTGACTAAGGGGGAATTCCATTAACCCAAGGAAAATGTCTCCTGCTACAAGTAAAAGATTCCTTGTTGTGACAGTGATTCTCCTTCATGCAATCAGAACGTACTTCGCGCAAGGAAAACTGTCACAAAAGTTAGCGTGTTTCCTTGTTTTTAAAGAACTGATGTCTCTCATAATGTATCTTGTTGATTTCGGCAGTTTTAGCTATGGAACCAGGTAAATAAACTAAACACTTTCGAGTACCTAGAATTCATAATCACCAAAAGGTCGAATTAATTTCTTGGCTTAGTGGCTAAACTTTTCGTTCAAATACGCGCTTTTGCGGGAAAGTTGCATTAAACCAGAGTTTTTTTTTGGAACTAGCGGGCTTATTCCGCTCTTTTGGACGAGACGAGACGCGAGAAAGCAGAATCGACCAATTTCATTGGTTTAACAATTTAACTATCAGGTTACGAAGACAAATCAAATCTCTTTCGGTCAACCAGAGTTTTTTTTTGGAACTAGTGAGCTTGTTCCGCTCTTTTGGACGAGACGAGACGCGAGAAAGCAGAATCGACCAATTTCATTGGTTTAACAATTTAACTATCAGGTTACGAAAACAAATCAAATCTCTTTCGGTCTAATTAGGTGGGTAGATAAATATTCCTACACAGCTGTGCTGATTTTGCATATACCGTGGATTGAAGGCGCTCTAATATTCATTATTTTTTAAATTTCAACAGCTTGGAGTCGCAACTGCTGTGACTACAAAACTGAAATTTTGCGAGGTAGACCTAATTGCAGAAAAGAGTATACTCGGGCGTGGTACTGAAAGGGTTAAACGGCGTCACGTGGCATATTTGAAATTGTCCGTCTTACGTTCGGAGAGTCATTCGTCTGAAATGAACGACTAAAACGACTTCTACTGTGTCGAGTGACGCCGTTTAAACCAATGAGAATGGTCGATTCCGGCTATCTCGTCTCGTCTCGAGACTCGTCCAAAAGAGCGGAATCAGCTTGCAGAGTTCCTGCTGGGACGCTAATAGATACGATAAATCGTATAACTAAAACAGTATATTATAAAAACTCTACAGCTCACGAAAATATATCCGAACTTGGCTCGGAAAGTCGGAACATTCGCGAGAGAGAAGGTTACTTTGTTTATTTGTGCTGAGGACTTTTCTTCGCGGCCGATGTGGTTTTTTTTTTTTCTTTTTTTTTTACTCGCGAGATTCATGAATGGGAAGACGCGGCTTTAGGAATTAATGGTAAGGACGGATACGGTTGGTGGAGGGGTGCACCGATGCAGGGCGATTGTAAAATACCTCGCATTTTTTTGCTGTCGGAGAAGTTGAACTTGTTTGTATTCAGATTCAGCGTGTCCCGTGTCCGTGTTTGTCTGTGTCATTGCAATGCGGTGTCGCGTTACATTTATGTGTTTCTTCGTTTGTGTGTGAGTGAGTGAGTGAGTGAGAGAGAGAGAGAATGTATGTGTAAGTGAGAGAATACATGTGTGTGTGTTTGTGTGTTGCAACTTCCAGGCGCATTGCATTGTCGGAATTAGCGGCATTTTGCAACCTCGGCATTGCAACTATTCCACTCATCCGCCACGATGCCATGTCTCGGGAATTTTATGTCCGCGCTGAACTCGGTGATTTTTTTTTTACATTTATAGGGCATTTAAATAAAAAGAAGGAGCTGCTCCGAATAACTAGAGTTGGGGGTTCAAATTCCGAAAAGCGCTGAAACAACACGGAGAAAAATTTCTGATTGAAATTACGGAACGTATTATTAATAATGGGGTAAAAAGAAATTCCTTTAAAAATAATAAGAATTCTTATTGATCCAACGGTTCTTTCTTTTGATTCTTCTGAATCATCAGAAAGTTCAATAGGACCAATGATATATCTCGATGAATCAATAAGAATTCCTATTATTTTAAAAGGAATTTCTTTTTACCCCAAATCCTTAATACGTTCCGTTATTTCAATCGGGAATTTTTCTCCGTGAAGAGCTCCATTATTTTTGAGGGGGGCATCTTTTTATGGGTTTATCAAATTCATGGCCTCCCCAAGGTGGCGGTCTGATTAATTGGTTTTCAATTTTTATTTCAGCATCATTATCGTTAGTGATGAGGTTGTTTTAGGTCCATCGGACACACCTAACACACCCTATACGCCATGACCCTGGGTTTATTTCTGGAAAAGGGGGAAAACGGAAACATACTGTAGTGAAACCTGTTACTTTCTTATAATATCTGTTCTATGCTGCAGTTTACAAAAAAAAAAAAAAAAAAAAAAAAAAAAAAAATATTGAAAATCCTAATGAAGTTTTTGTTCTTTTTTTTTGTTTCAGGTAAATATTTAAACTGTTTGATCATACATTTCCGGGATCAAAAAATGGTTTTTGAAAAATGTCTCCGTGAGTATCCGTTTTTATACTTCCCACTTAGAAAGGCTACGATCTACATTCTAAGGACTGGCAAACCTGGTAAAGTCAGGGATATTAAGGATTTTTGGACTGTGCAAAAATCGCAAACTCTCGTTTCCAAAACGTTGTTTTTTACATTTCTGAAAAAAGTCAGGAAATGTGTTAAAAATTGGTTCAGGGATTTGAAAAAAGGCGAGGGAACTTCATTATTCAACCTCTGTTTCCACACTACTCCGCGATTTCATCTCAATTGAAGACCTTGCCGGGAGAACGGTGCTGAAGAAAACTTTTTCTTTCGACGAAAACACGTTTGAAAGTTTCAAAATTGTTTTTCGATTTTTTTAAAGTAGGAGATTAATGAAACTAAGATTTTGTTTATCTCCTGCCTGCTTTGAAATCTCGGAAATCCACTTCAAAACTTTAAAACTAGTTTTTCTCAAAATTTTACATTCATTTTATTTTACGCCCTTCTCCCGGCAATTCCAGCATTAGTCTTTATCCCATGATCACTGACCCGCAGCTAAATATCGATCTGGGGGAAGGGAAGATAATTTGCTCGAAGACCGGGGGGGGGGGGTCCCCTCCGAAATTGTTTTCATTTTAATTCTCTTTGACGGACAGTTCTGAGGACTTCTGGAATGTCTCTGCACCGAAAAAAAAACAGTTTTAAAAAACGCCTCGGTTGCGCTGACAAAACCTTTGGTAGAAAAATGATCCAGCAATAGATTTTAGTAGAGCTAACCACATCTTTGGTTCTCCCAGCAAAATCTCTTCAGCGGTGAACTAAAGATTTGGTTTGCTCTATACGAGAGTATTTTGCTGGGTCATTTTTCTACCAAAGATGTTGGTAGCGCTATCAAAGCTGTTTTTTTCTGAGCACAAGCTTTTTTTCCCAGGTTTTGATCCAAAAAAGAGGGGTTTTAGCCCCCAGTGTTTCCTACCCCCCCCCCCCCGGCTCATATTTGCGTGTACTCACGATCCTTTACCGAGATTGACGTCGCGACGATGGGTTAGGCAAAAATAATCTTGTGGGCTCAGCACTTAGAAGATAATTCACGAAGAATGCCCCCTCCCCCTTTTTTATCCTTCATGAAATCACAGTAAAAGCGTCATTGTGGGCATTTCTCGCGCCCATTTACGCATAGCGCTTTGACGCACGAACGCTCGCTCGCTTTGTGTCAAGCATTCGAGTTATTCGCGTGTAATGTACGTGCGCGCGACATTCATGTCCGGAATATAATGGGTTTTGCATCGGAAACCGTTCCGATCATTCCCTGCATTCTTGAGATTAGTGAGAAACAGAGCTAAGGAGATGCAACAATTATTAGCTCTGTCGATCGCGGACGCGAGATCTCTTTGCGTTCTATATGTATACGCATGCGCAGACTGATTTAGGAGAAATGAGTAAATTGTTTGATGACTATTACGAGTTGTGGCGCACGTAGGCACAGTGTGATCCAAAACATGATGTATTATGGGTCAAAATGGCCCTCTTGCACTATCAACCTAGTCTAGTTATAATAAGTAATCTAATGGGGCTCTTGCCAGTAGCGTACACAGGAATTTGTCTTCCTCTCTCTTTCCCCATTTGAACACGTGTGCAGGAAAAGGACAGAAACAGGGGCTAGAGCGTGACTTCAGCCCCTATCTCTCTCCTTTTCTAGTGCATACACTCAAACGGGAAAAGAGCGAGAGAGACTAATCCCTGCGCACGCCATTGGCTCTTGCAAACTTTTGCTATATGAGCAAATAAATAGTCCAATCTGACGTAAATAACCAGCAAAAATCACGAAAATCACACTTCAAAAGTCTAAAATTCAGTAATAAACTCACATAACTGCTATAACGGCAATATCGTAATGGCGGTTCAACGCAGGTATTATGGGAGATTCCTGTCTATTATGTCACCTTCTCTACGGAAACACAGAGATATGTCTCAATTTAGATAGGAATCTCCCATGATACCTGCGTCTCTCCGCCATGCCATTAAGCCCGATTCTGAGAATGAATTTCATGATTTTTTAGTGTACTCATCGTCATTTTTACAGGTTTTTATGCATTAGTCAACTCTTCAATGCCTTATTATAGCAAAAGTTTGCAAGAGTCCCATTACTATGAATCGTGTTCCGTTCAGTATTACCCTACCCCTTTTAATACCATGCTCGAGAATATTCGGTTCTGTGACTAGACCCGTTTTACACAATTCCAGTTTTTCATCGACATTAATTGTGGACTCTAGGTTGTAAATGTTTGAAACCAACATTATGTGTTTCTAGCATTCGTCGCTATAGCTTGTCTCAGAAAAAAATTGAGCTGACACTTCTACGGCTTTCATGAAAACACCAGCTTTCATTCTCAGACATAGGGCAACCTGATTGGTTAGGATCAGTAAGAAACCGATGTTTTCATTCAAACCTATACTATTGTCCAGTTCAATCATTCTTGGGACAGCCTATAAATGTTTCATACCATGAGGGGGCAAAATAAAATACTATCAACTATTTTTTTCCCCCCAGTGGTACGCGTAGATCCCTAATTTAGTTTGTCTAGATTGCTAATTTAATCAAAACTAAACATAATTTTGCAAAAGATTACCTCAGCCCCTGTTTAGTATCAGATTCATTGTCGAAGTATTTTAAGCGCGATGTTTTACCGATAAAACCCTGTCTGTCTAGGACTAGACTATGCGTAGGCGATGAGCCATACTGTAGGGTATTATAATGTCTAGTTCCGGTGTGAGTGATTGCTCAATCAACAAAGCACAGGAGCTTCTTGTTTTGTCTCTGTCGTCGGTAATAATTATACCGCCTTGATCCGGTCAGACGTGGTAATAAACGTCAATGATTCATTAAGAAAACAGATTTAATCGTAATTCTTCTCTTCTTTTTTTTCTTTTTGCCCTTATTTTTGGCGACAGTATGACGATAGGAGTAAGATCGTCGAACAATGCAAAGCAGGCGGGATACTCTTTCTCAAGAACAATGGGGTCGTGATCAAGAGTCTGAAGCGCGGTTGCCAGTTTTCGAAAAAGAATCCTAGTATACCGTTTTGATTTTAATGGGCTCTATGAGTCTGTTGCAAATTTTAGCTACAGCGTTGTGAAGGGTCGGTTTCTTTGGAAAATCGTTTGAAAACCTCATTGGTGGCATCAAAATGTCTCAATATCCACTCACAAAAGACGTTTTAAGAGAAATTCAAGATGGCGGTCAAATTATCGGGTTACTATCGGGGAGTCCCATCTAATAGTAGGTATCTAGCTTTCTCTATGACGAATCACTTATTACAGCATATAAATTTGCGATTAGACGGAGTGAAAAAAACATAAGATTTCCGTGTGTGTCCACTTATACGTGTAAAAAGGGTCTTTTGCAAACTTACGCTACACTGAGAGAAATCACTTCTTTAAAAACAAGGAAACACGTTTTCTTGTGACAGTTCTCTTTATGCGCGAAGTAAAGTTGTATTGCATGAAGGAGAATTACTGTCACAAACTCACAACAAGGAATCTTTTACTTGTAGCAGCATCCATTTTCCTTGGGTTAAAGGAATTTATTTCCCCTTAGTCAATATATCATTGTGCAGTTTCTTTAACACAAACGAAATACACCTTGGATTAAAAAAAAGAATTCTCTCAGAGTGTACATCGTTCTGGAGGAATCGATTCCAATGTCAAATTGCATCAGTTTCCATATCCGCTCACATACCCACCAAAGGCTTTTTAAGATAAAATCAATATGGTGGTTTTTATTCTCATCTAATTGCAGCTTTCTCAGTGACAAATAACTTTTCTCAGCATATAGAAAGTGCAATTATAGATGGGATTCCCCCATATTGTGATTCGCTCATTTGACCGTCATCTCAGGCTTTTGTTCAAAGGAGCATTTATTGAGTATCCAGGAGTCACTTTTGGAACTTTCTGATGCACCCAACGTTATTTTCTAGTGACTCTTCAACAGTATAGTCTTTTCCTAAAGCTGTAGCGAAAGTTTGCAACGGACCCATTTGCAGATTTCTCTATGAACGATCTGGCAATAAAGCTCTCTAGACAGTCTGAGTCTATGAGCTACGGAAGATTAAAGCTTTAGCGCGAGCTCAACAAGATGCGATCGGCAATCTGCGATCTACGATAAGCGAGACGAACGCACTTAAGCCATGAATCATATTTTGATGCCTCATTGATGATAGATGAGGTAGCCGAGATGAGTGGTGATAGGTGGGTGCTCTTCTCGTTATCGATGGCGTCAGTTGTGCGCGTTTGGTGTGTATATGCACGCATGCGAATTGCAGATACTCGCTTTTACGTCATTTGAACTCTAAGCCAACTACTTAATTACGTATGAATTGACGCATAGCCTCAAAACGTAATTAAGTTGTCGCAAGTGTCTGAAGTTTGACTAATTTAATGTAAAAGTAAAATTGCGAATAAACAGAACTGATTGTATTGAGAAAAATTGGCTGGTCTGTTTAATACTTACTTAACCGGAATTCCTGTTGAAACAACAGGAATTTCGGTTAAGTAAATATTAAACAGACGTCCGTTTACGGCAACAGGAAATTTTTCTCGTCACAAAAAGACGTCTCTGTTGTTTTCTGTGTTTAAGCGTCGAATGGGAAGGTGTTTACCGAACGCCCAATACTTCGATCTTTTTCATGGGTTTAAATGGACGAACTGCAACGTTTCCAAATTGCACGCTACGCCACTGTTCGTCTTCATAGCCGTAACCAGAATATTTTCTTTCTCTCTCTTAGCCCATTTAAACGCATGTGTTAGGAAAGGATCGATATAGGGGCTGTCGTGTGATATCAGCCCCTGTTTCTGTCCTTTTCTAACACATGCAGTCAAACGGGCAAAGACGGAGAAAGACTAATTCCTGGGTACGGCTGTCGGCTACGTTCGTCTTCATAATTCGATCTTTCGCACACTATCCCAATTTTTTTTATTAATTGTAAGAGTTGTCCAGAATTGTTATTATTTTCTAGACAATATTTCTGTCAGCGCCTTCAATTAGACGTTTATGCAAAATTAACACCACAGAGTTAAGGATATTTTACTACCCTTTAAATTTGAGCGAGCGGGCGTTGATTTATTTCCGTAATCTGGTAGTTGAAGGGTATAATCGCCTGTAACCAGAGTTGCGGGCAAATATTATTCGACGGATTATCCGTCTAGTTTGGCAACGCAAAAAAAAATCAGATTATTCGACGGATTATTTGGTCAATTGACCATATCTCCTCACAGAAATTGGTGTCACATCTCAAGCATCCACCCTGTCGGCAAACTGATTTTCATTATCTCTGATTTTTCGGTTGCCAAACTTTACCTGTAACCAAATTTTGCAGCTGCCCAATTAAAAAAAAAATCATTTACACGATCCTGTTTTGATCAAATTATTATGCTTGATAAGGTAAATGTGATTCAGTATCGATTCGTGTACGTCCGCGCCTTCTCTCTGAAGAATATTTTGTCGTCGATTTATCTCAAACGAGAGTCGTCGTATATCCCCTCGAATCTCGATCCTCGGACTCTCGGATGAGGAAAACAATAAATGCATGATGCATGAAGTCAGTTCGGGTTCAACGACTATTCCATAGTATCCAGGCTGAGCTCAGGGCAGCCGCATGCGCATCGTGTCAGGAAGAAGAGTGTGAGAGTCTATCCGATTCGATCGGAAGAGCCTCCCCCCCCTCTTCCTCTCTTCCCCCCTCTTCCCCCCCCCTTCGTCCACGCCCAGTCTCCAGTCTCCTCCGCACTCGGCCACGTGAAGTGTGACGTAGACTGCGTAGATTCAGAGATTTGAGCCGAGAGAGGTAAGAGGTAAGAGGACTATAGGTCTTGGACTTTGGTTTTAGTCGGGAGGAAGAGGTAAATCCAGAGGAGTCCAGAGAGTGGAGGCAGGAGGCCGGGAGACCCAGCGGCCACAGCGCACCGAGCACCGAGAACCGATCTGAGCCATTCGTTGCATCCAGCTTAGCTCGGCTGGAGCTGAAGATGCGTTGGATGTTGGATAGTGGATGGACTCGGATCCTGGTTCTCGATCTTTTCCTTTTGCTCGGATCTTCTCTGTCTCGAGCTTGGTCTTAGACACCTCACCGTGGATCGGATTATGGAATTTTCTGGACATATTTGTCGCTGAGAAAAACAAAGTTCTCTTTAAAATGGTCAGAATTCTATTAAAAAGTTCCCGGGGAAAAAAAAAAAAAAAAAAAAAAAAATGCTGGCGTTTTATGAGTATTCTGAGAGCAGACCGTTTACTTCATTGATCGATAAGACTGTCAATGAGCGATGCTGTTAGTCCAAAATTGTAAAACTTGGCCGTTGCCATGGTATAACAATCGTTAAAGTGTCGGTTGTTAAAAGTTTATTTATTTAATGGATTTAAAAAACGGACACTTTAACGATGGTTATACTATAGCAACAGCCAAGTTCTGAAATTGTGGACCAAAATCATCTCTCATATACAGCCTTAACGATCGGTTTATCGATGAAGTAAAACGATCGGCCCCCCGGTCTTTGTAAGTAGAATTCTAGCCATTTTGGCCAGACATTCTAAAAATTTTCACCAAATTATGCGTCGAAAAAAATAATTCCGAAACTCTAGTAATATTATACCAGAAGTACAACGATGTGTGAACTGCGGAAAGTCTGGTACTTTTACCACTGGCGTAACCAGGATCTCTTCCATCTCTCTCATTTCCCATTTGAATTTACAAGTAGGAAAAGGACAGAAAGAGGGGGTTTTATCCCCTTGTCCATCCTTTTCTAAAATACGGTTCTTAATGGAGAAAAGAGAGAGACGAAGAATCTCTCGTTGCGCTACTGACTTTTACTAGAAAACTCTGGTGTTACTATCATAGAATATGGTCACAGGTCACAGTGCCCGACTTTCCTCAAAATTTTCAAGAACTATGGTACACAAACACAAGAATCCTGGTAAGAGTACATCCCTTACACATTTCTTTGTGATTCCGTTAGTCTATTCTTCTAAGTGTAGTAACGGTCAAGAATCCAGACTTTCTTACCATTATGGTCAGAATTCTACTTAAATATATCATAATTCTCCCGAAGTTGACAAAACTTTATCCGTGTAGTTGTTGGCTTCGCAGATTATTTTTAGATTTTTTTTTTATTTTTTTATTTATTTTTTTTATTTTTTAAGTTCAAAAAAGTATCAATTCTAAAGCATGAAATCCAAAATTTTTCTTGTCCAAAACAAACCATGTTTTGGCCAGGTGTGCGAAGTGTGCATCATCCTGTCCTGTGTGCTCTGTTCTGTTTACGCTCCGAGTCCGCGCCGCGAACCTCGGCCAGTGGGGCTTGTGCGCTGGATCCGTCGGATATCGGTCAGTCTCGGTTTTTTCCCGCCGAAAAGTCCTCAGCTCGACGGAGAAAAACATAGACATTGCGTGTTGAATTGGCGACGTAGCAGCGACCAAGGCCTCATTAAAAGTCGCTGGTCCTACACTCAATTAATTATGTAGTTTCGATGAATTGTATTTAAACTTCTTAGTATAAAGGCATGAAGGAGGATTTTTAGGTTAGGGTTTGCTAGTTTAAGGTACAATTTTTTCCATTTATTACCATTTATTTTATAGTGCATTAGTGCAGACGCACAGTGGACTGAAGCATGTTGCAGCATCAAAATACTTTGAAAAATATGAAAAAATTGCTCCTTAAACCTAACCTAAAAATCCTCCATGTCGATGGTTTAGCAGGTTATAAACCCACCAGACTGCCACTCTAGGTAAATGTATAGCTCGTTGGTGGGACTTACCTAACCTAACCGTGAAAACTGTCCATTCGGAGGAAAGCGTCCCTCTAAAAATGGCCAAAATTCACGGATGAAAAGTACCCGAAAATTAACGCCACCAGTTTTTTGGAGGATTTTGTCCTTTTAAATAAAATTCTGGCCAGAAAAATTTAGCATTTTTGACCAGAATTTCTTTTCAGGGACTTCTTATCAGAATTCTGACCATTTTTAGTTGACAATTTTTCTGCGTGTACCCAAGGTCTTCCGAACTGATTTTTATCGACACTGGCGTCCGCCAATCTCCCTGTTTTATTGTTTGGTTATGGTCAGACGCTTCGAAGCTGAAAAAGATCTGTCTTCTAGTTCTTGCTCCTAATCGTGGAAAAGGCCTATTACCACGATAGAGGTCTATCGACCTGCAAGCGCCGGTACTTCAAAATACGAAAGAGAAAAGCAAACACTTTTCTCATCTTGTGATAGCGAAAATTATGCGGAGAACCTCTCTGAAATCTTATCACTATTATTTCATTTCCCGTTTTAATATCCGCTCTTTTGAATTTAGTTCTCTCTCATGAGCCCGTTATCAGCGCAGACGCCAGGTAAATTCACGCGATCTATCTCTTTTCTGAGAATTTAACCGTGTACTTAGAGACAAAGTCCTCAACCAATAGTATCTTTTCTTTGTCTTCTTAGAATAGAAAAATCGAGTGGTTTACTTTTTGAGTGGACTCTCGTTTCGACGCCGAATTGATACAATTCTTCCAAAGACTCAGACATTTATGGAATTCCTCGAACCTTTCATGAAATGAATTCGCATAACAAAGTGCTTACTGGCGATTTGTTTAGTGCCTCAAAATTTAGCGCTAATTCTTTTGATTTCTAGCCGCGTGCATATCGGCCGATTTTCTCCCGAGCCGCGGAACTTACTTTTGTACCTATAGTTGATAGTCTAAATGTTTCGGTCTGATCAGACCGTCAGAATTGGCAAACCCGTTCCTCTTTTTCGACACGAGTAATTTTTTTTTTCTCCTTAACGCAGTAGCGAGGCGTGAAAAATTGGCAACAGTGTATTTTCTGCATTTAAACTTATTAAAAAAATCGAATGCTTCGGTCATCGGCGATGACCAGACGTTTCGACCTTTCTAATGCGTTTAATGGGGGAAAAGGAAACGTGGCCAAGTTGCACGCCTCGCCACTGCCTTGACATACGTGTGAACCTTCTTACTTCCCTCACTCTGTACACTTTTGTAAAACTTGATTTTCTTAATTTTCCTGGACCAGTCCAGAGACGGCTCGTGCTATTTGGCAACCTTGTTTTTTTGCCATCCGAACCTGTGCAAAAGTATCGATTTCTCAGGAATTCAGCAAATACCCTGAAGATCGATTATTTTTGGTAGGTTTAAATTGAGAGATTCCGTTGTTGCCACATTGCATGAGCCGCCACTCTTGTTTTCTTGTTGCGACTACTCATCGTTTTCTCACATTGTATCCTCGACTAGGAACTTTGATTTTAATCCCCCCCCCCACCATTTTCTTATCGTTGTTGTTTTTTCTTAGCGTAACATCAATTTATTTAATACCATCTACGTTAAGTGTTGCGTGCTAGTTACTTATGAAAGGCTAAGTCCAGCTGGAAAAAAACAAAAAAACAAAAAAACAAAAAAACCAGTCTGCAACTACCTCCACGGAAAAAAAAGATTAGTGAAAATAACCGTACGGATACCTGATTTTGGCATCTGCTAGATGTTATGGTAAACTTGGCCAGAAGTATGGTACATTTACCGATACTTTGAGTAAATTCGACATGCAATCAGGTAACATCACCTAGTACCTAGTCAAAACATAGTATACTTCTGGTTAACATTACCATAACATCTAGGAGGTGCCAAAATCAGGTATCCGTATGGTTATTTTCACTAATCTTTTTTTTCCGTGTCGTTAGCGAATCGGGCAATGACCTTTTTCCTCCGAAAAACGCTTGGGAGTGATTCGAACTTTCTTTTGCCTTTTGTATGAAGGTACCTATTCAATATTTCAGTGGCAAAAGCTTGCAACATTCTTCTCGTTTGGACTTTTTCGAGCTTTTTTTTTCAGTCAATTTTCCTTATCACCGTTTTGGCCCTTACCATTGTGTCTCGTTGCCTACGAGGGTGCGCCCGCACCCTTGCTGCTCTTTACTCCTCCTCCCCTCCCCCCGACTCATTCCCCTTACGCCGCGCCGCAAGCTCCTGCCCGCTTCATCCCGTTGCTTTACGTAGAGCGGCTACGGAGCACTCGTTGCGTTGCGTCGTTGCTCCTTAGCTCGTGTGCCCAATGTCTAATCCAACTCCCGAAGCTCAAGAAATCAACGCAACGTTGCAAGATTTGGACTTTGAGTGTACTAGAAGCAAGCAGAGGTCAAAGCACAGAATAATACATTCAGAATGGAAACTCTCGTGTGCAACAGCTATTGGAACCATGTTTTCAGTCTCTTTCTGTGACTTTTCAAGATGATGAACATGTCTCTGTCTATCGCATTGCTTTGAATGGGGGGTAGTCTGGAACTTCTGAAGACGGTGGATCAGAAAATAATACTTTAATGTGACCCGAAGTTTCTATTCTGATTGTAGTATTCTGTGGTCAAAGGCTTCTTCAGACGATCAAATTGGGTCCTCGAAGTAGCTCCCTCTAGTGAGCTTTTGGTGATCCGTGCACAAATATTTTTTTCAAAATTTTGTGTATCTTGACGGGGAATGAATCTGTGCCATGATTGGTGATGATTCCCAACAACATTGGAGACCGTCAAAGGTTTCCGGACCCTAATTTTAAAAAAAATAAATAAATAAACAATACAATTAGAATGTCAAGGAAATATTAGGTTTAACTATCATTAGTCTCATTAATTCCGTCTTTGTTTTTGTTTTTTTGTCAGAAAATGTATATGAATGTAGTTGAATGTGATTACTTATGCTTTTGTTTATTGGATCTGGCAACTACGTAACCAAGCAGCTAGGAGCGGCATGCCGGCTAGTATGAACTACAACTTAAGCGGCGCGGCTGTTGCTTGTTGTGCTTGTGGTGTCGGTTGTTAGATGTTCGATGGTCGGTGTGTTACGGTGCAACGTTGCCGCAGTCGTAGCCTCCGGTCACTAGGTGTCCTCTCACGCCTCGACGGACAGTAGGAAGAGAATGTTGCTCCATCGAAAAATCACAAAACTCGAGTATTTATCCGTCACTTACTCACTTCCTTCTGTCCTTCGCAATGATCATTGATGTCCGAAAAATCGTGTTTCCGTCCTCCTGCGCGGTGGGTGCATGGAAGGCACGGTGCGCGCAGTGCTTGCCTTGCCTGGATGCATGACCTTCACCACTTTTCGATCCCTCCCCCTCCCTTAACCCCTTCAAGCTCGCCTCCCGCCTTTCTCCCCCCTCTCCCTCTCTCTTTCTCTCTCGCCCATTTACTCACCTCCTTTTCTCCTGTCAAGTTTTCTTGCATCCGATGATGATGGCGTGATGATGATGATAATCAAGATCACTCCTCGGCCGTTTTTTCTTCTTTTTTCTTCTTCTTCTTTAAATTGAGATCGCTTCGTACGCAGCTCACGCATCTACGCATCTTCCCCCCTCCCCTCCCCTCTCCACCTCTTTTCTTCCTCTATCTCTGATTTGGTCAAGAAAGGGGAGGGGCTCTTTATTCTTTCCCACTGATGCATGTCAGGATTACACTGTTGCGGATTAATGTCTAACTGATCTTTTCTCGTGACGTCACGGATACTTCCGATACAGACCCTGTTTATGTGTGCTGGCTGAGACGCAGACGCTGAGTGTGTAGTTAACTCGATCATTCAGTCTGTCCAGCCGTATTTGGTTCGAGTTTAAGCTGATAGTTGGTATTAGAAGCGATCACAAATGTATCAATTAGGCGTGGATAAATTGTCAGCGCGCAGAGCATCGTAGCTTGTATCGAAGGCTCTCCTCCATTTTTCAATATCAGGTAACGAGATGAGAATAGGCATCTCAACTTTCATCTAAGCTCTTTGATTTTTGAACTTCGAGATCGATGGTCAAACGTATGTCGATTGATTCGATTTTATTGGATTCGTTTAATTTAAGGAGCCCCGGCCTGTATCGTTATTTTTACCTTACCACACATTTCATTTTGATTTTTTCCCATCCTCCAAGAAAGAAAACAGTTAGATTTTTCGGCGGAGGGAGTCAAATTCTGACCAATTTTTCATGTCTTGGCGATTTCTTTTCACTTCTGGCAGAACTCACTTTCATAATTTTGTTATATACAACCTTTTAGAGCATCTACCAATTTCTCGTAAAGTTAATTCTAGTTCACTATGATCATATATTCGGTGGATGTTTAAAACCCACTTACAACCAGGATCAGGTTACCAGTAGAAATCAAAGCTGTAACTCGCACAAATTTAGAGGTAGTTAAATATTCGTACTCTGCGGTGTTCATTTTGCCTATCTCGGTAATTGAAGGCACTCGATTAAAAACATTATTTTACAAATGTGGACAATTTTTAGCTTTCATGCTTAGTGGTTAGTGATAGATCGATGAAAGCGAATAACGCGGGCGTGGTATTGAAAGGGTTAAGACGAAAAACGGTATTGGTACCAGCACTCTTAAATACTTGAACTTTTATGAATGTTTGTTTTAATTTAATCGTCTCATTGCTCGTGAGCTTTCGAGAACACTCCAGATTACCTCTTTCGAGTACATTTTCGGTCCCTTGAGAAGTTATTTTGATCAATTTTTTCATGCTCTCGCTACTTCTTTGTGATTTCGAGTGTTAACGCTACTTCTACCGTGGGAGGCGCTTGGCTGGCGAAGAGCAGACTTCTAATACGCCAACGCGGGGGTGGGTGGGGGCATTAAGCATCACACCACTGGAGTGTTGGGCGTGAACATAGTCGTGACCAGGCATTTGTCTTCCTCTCTCTTTGCCTATTTAATTAGCATGTGTTAGAAAAGGATAGAAACAGGGGCTGAAGTCACGTGATAGCCAATCTCTCCCTCCTTTTCTAACACTTGCGTTCAAATGGGCTGAGAGAGAAAAATACACATTTCTGACTGGGGCTTTTGGCGTGAAATAATGTAGCTAGACTCTGTGTGTGTCTGTCTTCATAAAATATAAGATTTGCCCTTCGTAGATGAATTCCAATTCAACCATAATACTGATTCACTGGAAAGAGCAAACTTTATGCTCCTTGAACCCCCCCCCCCTCCTTCCCCTTTCATAAATTGTGCGTTTCCGCCCCAATTCAGCTTGACTGTCTTCTACGATCGTGCAATATACATGGTGTGTATGAAAGAAAGGTATCTCTTCAATTTTTTCCAGCAACGGCTGCATATATTGAAAAACAGCCAGTCGCGTGTCTAATGTTGTTGAGGGAGACACATTTTCTCAGGGTCTCGGTCTTTTTCAAAGTTAGACACGTGTCCAGCCGTTTTTCAAAATCCTCACCTGTTGCTGAGAAAATCTCAGCGGTACCTCTTTTTTTATACACCCTGTTGAGCACTTAATGCACAACAATGACTTAACTGATACTTTACTATTTTAATGATTAATGATTCACGTTTAGGGGTTTTGACATGTTTTATTTCTTTACCGTAAGACTCTTCGATATTGATAGGTTGACAGACTTTTTCGGTTATAATTATTTGTTACTTATCTAAGGGCTACCTAGGTCTGTGGCACCTGTGCACGGTGCTCGACATCCCTGTTATTTCAGTATCTTGTTGATAACTTGTTTGGATATGATAAATTCACCATATTCGGTTTAAATGCTTTGATATTTGAGACCTTAGGTGAAATTATACTCAAGTTGCTAGATGTATCGCAATTTACTTAATTGTTGAATGACTGCTTCTTTTATTTGTCTTTGTTTTTATATGGTTGCAGTCAGCACGATGCACATGTAAGTTCGAATGTAAGTTGAGTTCAGCCTTGATTGAAAAGCTCGCGTGAATGTGAACTTAAATGGCGAGACAGTAATTTTCTCGGCGAAACAGGGTGAGAAATCGGGCTCTAGAGATTGAAACATAATTATTTTCCATCAAATTAATAGATCGTATACGTACGTCGTACATGTATTATAGCAGAGGAAGCTTGTGGGTTCTGGAAGTTAGCGGCGCCTGACCGCGATCGCTATTTTCGCGACCTATAAAGTTTGAGCCGCAGGAGGAGGCAAAGAGCTGAATCGGTCTCGGATGGTTCGGCCTTCGATTCCTGCCGTTCGATTTGATGATTATACGGGAGACCGCGAGCGCAGTTCACTTTCGCTCGCCGGTGGCTCACACCGCGAGTCGATCTTCGCGTGACGTCACGTGCGTACACATGGACGTGAAATGTGAACCGTGGTCAACGAGAGCGAAGTGTGATTCGATCAAGCGAGTTTAATTTCATCGGGGGGGGGGGGGGTGACCGGCAAATGGCGATGGTTCGCTATATGTATGTATTATGTGAGATCGAATTGAATCATAGTAACATCAGGTCTGCTTGTAACTGTAAATCTCAATTTCGATCCTAATAAAGATGTTTTGTTAAGAGCAAACCCGATGTATTTTATTCTTTGGATCGCATTTTTTTACTGTATCCTTCTCCTCGGGTCCGTGCCTCGTTGCGTTTCTTCCGTCTCACAGTTGAACAAAGCTTGGAATTTCCCGAACATAATTTAATAAATACAATATCAAGATCATATGAACAGTAAAAAGCAAGATAACTTATAAATGTGTGAAATCATTCATCTTAGAGCTAAAAAAGAGTCTAATAGCAGTCTTCGCAAGAAAATGTCAGCTTTGAAATGCTATTGAAGCAGAAAAACAACAAATTTTCTTGTCAGGGAAAAACCCTGTTTTTACTCACTGTGTGTTCGTCCCGGTACTTCAATAAATAGCAAGATAACTTAAAAATACGTGAAATCATTCATGCTTATATGGAGTGAAATATCATTGTTTTTGCAAGAAAATGTGCGCTTTAAAATATTTTTATATGAAAAATACGACAGATTTTCATGTCCGGAAAAATCCCTATTTCACCCACTGTGCGTTCGTCCCGAAGGTCCGATGTTCGGAAAATCAAACTTGACAAAACCAATGGTCCGTAAAATCTGCGCGCGCCTCTTAAGAATCGCTAGAAAACAATAATCGTCCGCGCGACTCCGTGTCCCTCCCCCGCACCCCCCCCCCCCCAGCGCATGAATACATTACTGTATATGTAACGCTTCCCTCCCCCCGACGCGACGTGCGCGGTTTCACTCGGTTTTTAATATCGTGCGCCGCCTGACGACGAAATGTGAAGAGAATAGGCAATGCGAGTGAGACTGTGTGTGTGTGTATATGCTCGTCGGGGATAGGATATTGCGCAGTATCGCAAAGTTTTGCAGCTTTGTGATTCGACAAACGCGTGGCGACTGTACTGAGTCGATAGCAGTGACAATTGAATTGTATGTACTTTCAGAGGCGAGTGGAGGCTCTGAAAGTTGTGCCGGAAACGTCAACAAAAGGGGAGTCGAGATCAAAAAGTCTCTCCTACCCCCACCCGGCCACGGAAATCTTTGAAAATAATAAACCGTATTTAAGATCTACTGTTCAAATACAGAGTCAGCAAATCCGTATTCCATCATTAAATTTTCATCTTTTCCTCGTAGAATTCTTCGACTGAACAATAAACGTTCCTTAATCGTTTGAAAACGATACGACTGTGCGAGCAATTAAATTTTTCCAAAAAATGTCTCGTTACAGCGCGTGAAAGTAAGATAGTAGTCGCAGCACATAGATATATGTGTCACGTGATAGCGAGAGGGATAGTTAGGAACGCTCAGTAATCTTTTTCACCGGCCGCATTCGTCACTGAAACTGTCTGTCGCCGCGCGTTCTAATCAGGTCGCAAGAATGAAGAAGCGCCTTCAATTTGCCACGAACGCAACTTGATATCCGGCATGTACGAATAGTTATCGCACAGCCGTCGATCCTCATTTCTCAACGGCACAGCCGTAGCCAGGATATTATGTTTCTCTCTCTTAGCCCATTTGAACGCATGTGTTAGAAAAGGATGGATGAAGGGGCTGTCGCGTGACTTCGGCCTCTGGTTCTGTCCTTTTCGAACGCATACGTTTAAATGGGCTAAGAGAGAGAGAGAGAAACACAATATTCTGGCTACGGCTATGCTCAACGGTATGCCTATTGATCACGCTCGGAACAGAGGTTTCTTCTGTCAGTAAGACGTATTTAGTGGTACGGATATATACTAGCATGGGCGGATCCAGCGATCTGGCAACTGTGTAATGTGTATTCTTCCCATTTGAATGCGTGAGAAACAATCGATTAGTCAAGGAGCCATGGCCCCCTCGAGAATCGATTCTTCCTCATATGTTCAAATGGGAAGAATACATGGTTGCCAGATCGCTGGATCCGCCCTTGGCATACTAGGTTAGGTATCTTACTATAGTATAAAAATCTAAGGGACAAATCTAAGGGACATTCTTTCACACATTCCACACATTCTTTCACACATTCTTTCACACATTCTTTCACACATTCCACACATTCTTTCACACATTCTTTCAAAATAACTTCGGGATTCTCTAAAATCTCAGATTTTGTCCATTTCTGTGTGTGCCAGGAAGTGCCGTGACTAATTGCTGACAGACGTGGCGACGGGGGGTAAATGAGCCGAGAGATGGGAGAGCCTCCTGCCTCCTCCGCCAGCCCGATCGGCGCGCCGCACCGGACCCTTGAATCCAACCCCCTACGCACCCCCTCCTTCTGTGCCGTTTTCTCAACTTTATACCACTATCATACTTTGCCTGTTGATTTTTAACGGCGCGCAGCGCCGCAATGTCGCGCGAAGCGCCTCCGGGGGTTGGGCCGCGGAGCGGCGAGGGGGCGAAGCCCCCTAGTAGTAAATAACCATTTTCCAGAATCCACGTTCTCAAGCCGCGGTTTTATGAATGACAAATCAGTGAGCTCGGTCAATGGATGAATCAATGAATGAGTTCGTATTAAAAGTGAATAAATGGGTTCGCCTCTCGCATGTTTCGCATGTTTGCTTGTCTTCGCGGATCGTTCAAATCAAACTTGGCCGGGGTCGATTCCAGGCTATTGGGCCGCCCGCTGACTTGAGTTGTACCCCGACTAAACCTTCCTCCCCCTGCCCCTCCCCCTCCCCCTCCCCCTCCCTCACCACTCCCACGGTAACCCATGGCCCGTGTCCCATGTCGCAGTGCATTATTACAATCGAGGATACTCGCGCGACACTCACGTTAGCTCCGCGGTGTTGCCAAACTGTGAAAAAGTATTCCAAGACATCTTTTTAAGACTCACGTGCTTGGTTTAGTGGTTACTTTTTTTTTTTTACTCCGTGACCGAATGAAAACCACCTGCTCATTTTACCAGCATTATCAGAAGCTTGTGTTTGTTTCAACAGCGAATTCGCTTTTAGAATCACGAACTTTCGGTTGAAAATCTTCCTTTGAAATTTGAAGCCTCCTGGCTCTGGCGGATCCTGGAATTTGTCCTTCTCTCTTTTATCCCATTAGAACGCGTGTGTCAGAAAAGGACAGATTATGGGCAGTCACTGATTTTTGCACCCTTTTCCATCCATTGACAACCCCGTATTTTTTGAGAGGTCTGCAATTATTCAACGAATCAAAGAATGTCAGTCGACTCTTCAGATTTTGGTTCATGTAGGCCACCCGAAATACTTATCACAATGAATTCAAGCTTTGCAGGTGGCCTATACCGGAGGCAAAATCTAAAGAGTTGACTGATGGCGAATGTATGATTTGACCTGTGCGGCTACCGCCCCCTTCTAACCCGCGGATTGTACTCGAAAAAAAAAAATCGATTGCTGCCTTATCTGTGTAACGTACGCTAAAGCAGTGCTAGGAATCGTGGTCGCAGTGGGTGTGGCATCTGTGAGCGGTTTGAACAAATATTTCCTATTTTTTTTCCAAAGTTTCCGCGATAGTTGCAATTTGCATTTGACTTTATCCTCAAAAATCGCGGTTTCTGGCTCTTTCCTCTTGTCCGATTTAGATACAGCACTCGGTGTGTTGCATACTTTTTTTTTACTACAACAATAATGTTTGTAAGTTATGTTGATGTTTACATAAACGCGGTGGTTCAGTCTATGTAGATTTATCTCGGTGATAATAGCGTCTAGTATAGTGTAGCGCGGGAAATGGAAGTGATTCGCTGAGTTAATGAGTGGATTTTGAAAGTTTTTTATGTGCGCATCGTTATTTTCGCTGAATTTTAAGTCAGAATCAATGTGTCGTAGAACGCAACTGGCCTATTGCGTATTGTTTTATTTCGCATTTTTAAAGAGGAAAATGCGTGTGTGAAGTTGCTCCGAAAAATTCACCCTTGTCATTTCATGCTAACTTGGCATCCTTCTCTAACCAGCGGTGGACTTTTTAACGAGGAACAACTTAAGATGATATGCAATAGAGGAGGAGCGAGGAGGGGGAGGCGGTGTAGGATGATGGTTGGAGGGGAGGGGAGGGAAAAGGGGAATTCTGGTCGCGCGCGCTTTGGTCATTGACGAGAACGAGACGCCCTTATACACTCTACAAGCGCCATTCAGGCACCTTCTTGAACATGACTGTTGCCGGATAGTGAAATTCACTCACAATCAGACTGTTTCCATTTAACTAAGTTGAAAATTATTGGTATTTCAGGCAAAATTTGACAACGCTGTTGATCATCCTCTCAGAATTCCCAGCATTCCACCGACGCGACGCGACACCGCAGATTCAGAAATCGGAATCCAGTTGTAGAAGGGGCGGGGGGATTTTAAATAAATAAATAAATAAATATAAAAAAGAGGAAAACTTGACTGGGTGCGACACCCCGCCCCCGCGCCGCCTCTACGGGATGCTGCTGCTCCCGTCGAGGGGGGAGGGGAGGAATGGAGGGGCAGATCACAGATTCTAAGATCGGATCCCCGCGAACCGCTTCCGATTCCCGCATCCTGTTCGATTTCAGTCTCATCCAGTAGAGGCTCGTGCAATTTGGCATTAATGCCTTTTCTCCATTTGATTCTATGTTATAAAATCGATTGTTGGTGAAGCGCTGCTTCACTATCGAATCGATTATTTTACACACAATTAAATGAAGGGAAATCATTGTTGCCAAACTGCTCGAGCAGCTACTACTGGTCTCACCTTGACAGCAATGGCCCCGAGGATATTGCCATGCACGAGATGCCAGGCCGGATCGGGTCCAGGACTCTCCTCCCGTGGTCCCTCTCCCCCCCCCCCCTTCGCTAAATGTTGAATGGGCGTAAGCTTGATCTAATTTATTTATTTATTTATTTATCTTTCCCCCTTTTTCCCCGTCTACATTTACCCCTCGTCCGATATTCGCCTCGTATTATTGCCGATTAAAGTGGTCGGGTCGGATTCCAGGCTGGCGCGTGCGAATAGCGCCGTTTCCTTATTTTAATAAAAGGAATAATGAACATGACATTCACCTTATGTAACTTATTTATTACCCACACAGTTGTATTGTAAGAAAACTGTGGATGAAACATGTGGAGCAATAGACTTGGGGTGTAATTATATACAGAATTTACCGGAGATCTATTTGACTTGACTTGGCTTGAGAAGTACACTAAAGTGGAGTTGAGTTTGCAGGCGAGAAAAATTGCAATTCAGAGACGTTCGCCGTAAACCAGCGATTCTAGAGTTTCGCCTGAGAACTCTACTGTGCGTTTCCATATAGCGTCTCTAAATGGTAAATTCGTGCCTATAAATTATAAATCTTACTTAAACATCCCTTGGAACTTCCTCAAGAAATCTCAGGTCCTTTTGGTTCAAGGTGTGTTACTGGTGTGTCACCCAAGTCTAGCTGATCACCTCTCACTGTTAGTTCCTCGGGTAAAACTATATAAAGTTGCGAACAATAATTCTATGAATTTTATGACGTTATCGGGCACCTAACCCATAAGGAACGAAGTATTTTTGATGGTTTGTAATTTTATTAACAACTTAAGATCTATTAGACGTAGGGACAAACGGTTCGATAGTAATCATTTTTTAGATTTTGGCTTGTACCATCATTTTATGAATACGAATGGTAGAAAATCCAACTCATGCAACTAATCCAATGAGGGTGGAAACTGGAAAGGCTAAAAATTTAAAAAAGAAAACCAAACAGAATCATAATTAAAAGTAAGATACTTAGATAGGAGGTTCAGTTCAGGCCAAACTTCTTTAAAATACCTTTAACCTCAGGTTCACTGGAACTGTGAAAGAGCCTTCACGTGGGTACTAAACGATATACTAGGCGTAAATGAGTCGAAAGTAATCATATCACGAATTTGGTGAGCACGACTATAGAGCACTTTCGCCGATGAAGTCGAAAATATGAAAAGGAATTCTCGATCATTTACGTCATCGTATCGATATCGATCATGTAACACACGCTACGCGCATATTTTTCAATCAGAGTATTTCCTGTCGAAGTATTCATTGTGATTTTTGCCCTCCGAGGCATCCTGCTCCAGTTTTGAGTCCGCATGCAAGGACGCGCGGTGATTGCGAAGGGGGATCCGTCCGACACAGTTTTTTTTTCTTTTTCGTAACCTTCGAGTCATTGTTTTTTTTTTCTTTCAAATATTCGCGCTCTTTTCATTCAACGGGACTATACAACAACAGCCGGAGACCGAATCGTTCCCTTTCTATTGACACGCGACTCGCCTCTATCAAAACCAAAGGCCGTGATTAGTATTATTATTGATTTTTAATTTTGTTTTTCTTCTTCTTTGAATGAACCTACGAGCGATGAGCTCCAGGTTTGATGTATATAGAAGATGAAAGTGAATGATGTCGGCCACGACTGGCCCTCACTGAGCACTTGGCCCTACATTTCTTCTCCTTGAAATCAGCGACGACAGCGGAAAGAAATATAAAATTAAAGAACGCGTCCGAGGGACCTTAATGGTCAATTGTTTTCGCGATAGAATGCCCGCGCACGCTCCTTGCCTCTTTACGATATCGCAATCCTAGTTGCCAGTTGTCGTGAAAACGTGTCATTTTCTTTAGGTCATTTTTACCGATTGTTTTCCAACGAGATGCATCGATTTATAGAGGTCTTGCTAATGATGAAGTTCCTACCATTGAGTGACGCCAGCTTTGGGCAATCATTTGCATTGTTTTTTTCTTTTCTTTTTTTTTCTAACCTCAAAATTTGAAGTAGCATTGATTATTTATAAAATCGATTTCAGATTCTTATTCCGATTGTGATACAATTATACAAGACACAAACGCATTATTATCTAGTCTTGTGTTTATGAATATACGCATAATCTTGGGCAACCCGTTGGTCTAAAAGTGGCGGGAACTATATGTAAAAGTGAAGACTTTTTATTCAGGGGTTAAATATGGACTTGAGGGAATAATAATGTAGGGAACTTACGTTTACTAGAAGGGTAAAAATATCCGTCGTTCTTCTTCTTCACTGCAAATCCCCCCTCCATTCCTGTTTTAAGCCCTAAGAAAGTCCCTAAGAAAGCCCTCTCCAAGAAAGTGGGGGCGGGGGACTTGGTTCCACAAGCCCCCCTCCCTCTTACAACTCGCTATCAGAGCCATGCCAGCAACTAGCTAGAGCTCTTTCCATCTATTTTCAATAACAATTTTGTGTGCTCATAATAGCTTACAAATTACAATTAGCTAATGATCACACCTTCAGTCAAAAGCTATGATTACTGATCAGCCTTTTAATGCGAAAATTTTTTCGATTAAAATACTTTAATTGATTTATGCATCCAGTAACCAGTCGTCATAATTTTTGCCTCTCCGCAATAATTGACAACCGTGCGAGCTCGCGTTCGTTTTCATCTGTAACGGAATTACGATATGTCCTTACACGCTTATCAGTGCCGCATTGTAATGTTCGGGCCGTAAGATTCTCCCAGAAACGGATCTTCGATACTCTTGTCACTTTATTCCTTTTTTTTTTTTTTTTTTTTTTTTTTTTTTTTTAAATACGAAGACAATCTCTTTGGAGCTGCTCGGTCATTGAATTTTTATATTGGCAGTCACCTTGGACTCGATTCTTGACTCGCCGGTTACGGCTCAGTGAAACGATGCGCCAAAACTATAGCCGCACCTGGACCTGGATAAATTGATTGATCGATTGATCAGTACATAATGTCCATTGATTTATCAATCAGCGGTGAATAATCGACGAAAAGTCGTTTTGAGAAAATGACGATGACCCTGGCCTCCATACGGATGAAGTGTTCGTTGCATTCTCCCGATTTTCATCAAATTGGGGCGATGGTCGCCGCGCGCCCTCAATGGTTGGAAACCCAAGAAAACTTATATTTTTGTTACATCACTTCTTTTCATTCCTTAAATTTGTCCGACCATAGATGGGTCAGTCCTTCAATTAAAAAAAATTGTCTTAAACAGATCGGCAGTAGTCATTAGTCAATTAATATAAACAATGAGGCTTGGGAAACATTCATGAGGCACAAATATATGGTATATCTTCAAGTGCCGGTGGAAAAATCCTGATAAATTAAGAATTGATCTGATAAAATTTTTGGATGTGGTAAATAACGGGCCCCTTTACTGTATCCCTTTTCAATTTTTTTCGGGGGAAGGACCCACCCCCCTTATTCTGGATGATATCATCCGAGGACCGAGACATTCATTTCTTTACTATGGAGGGTGTCTTCCGAGACCAACACACACCCCCCCCCCCATTAATAAAGGGTGACACCCAAGTGCTCCTTCCCGGGTGCACTAACCCCTATCAAACCACTGTAATGGTTGGAACCCTCGCGGCCTTACAAGTAATGCAGGTATTACCCAGGTATTACCATGCGTATAGTCTCTTATGTTGCTATCCGCCTGTTTAAGTCGCCAGCGCAATTCATTAAAATGTGCTTCAACGCACGATTTATTTCGTATTGTAGTCTGCGGTTTCCGTGTCTTTGTCGTGAAAATTAAGCTGGGCTAGTAAGATTTCTGTACTTTTATTAGAAATCCCTGCTCGACTCTTATTTCTATTGATCTATTTATCTCAGAATTCTCGATCTACCTATCAATTCAATGCTTGTTCGATAACGACTCATTGTGCGTCTATAATAATATTAGACCCGGCTGATGACATTCAATTTATTGTTTGAATCGAAAGGGTTTGAAATTATTGAAGATCAAGCCGACTTTAGCGACATTCCATAATCACGCCAAGTCCATTTTTATCAAGCAGAGCTGATTTTTATTTCAACGATTCTTGAAAGTCTCACGCAGGGAAAATGAATTTTCTCTGTCTTGTCTACGTCCTCCCTGAAGCTCAATTTTGCCCCAGCTTCAGTTGATGAAGAGATTGGACATCGTTTACTTGACGAACCACTTCGGCGAATGCCGCGTCTTAAGGCATCGGTAAAAACAGTGCTTCTAGCTTCTACCGAAGCGCCTTCATTATGTGATGTAGGCAACAGAGGTTGCCGCCGAGTTGGAATAATCATCGCCCAGACACTCTAGCACTGACGCATAACGCTGGATCTTTCATTGTCTGAGCTGTAAGCGAACTCCCCTTCCCCCTCATCTCCCTCCGGGGGGGGGGGGGGGCTTTAGATCCCTGACTTGTGGAAGTATTCAATTTATGGGGACTTCTCAAGCTCCCATCCCGCCTCCAATTTTTACCCACGCCCGAATACTGATTACTACAATGCTGTCGTTGAAACTCTGAAGGAACCGTTCGTGTCGACTGGAGGGAGCCCTTTATGAAATACATCATATTAGGGAGAAATAAGATTGCATAAGTTCAGATAACAATGTAGTTTTTATGAAAGTTTTAGGTTTAGCGACTTTTTGAATTTTTCGACAAACTTTTGATTATTTTTAGTCATAAATTATTTCGTTCCTGTGAGGTAACTAGTTTGTCTTTTATTCAAGTCATGTGGAGGTGAGTAAAATAAAAAACTTGATTCCCGCTTAAATTATCCTTAAAATCCCTTTGTAATTTGTATGAGGCCGAAGAGCTGTAGACAAGGAACAGCTATGATTATGATAATGACCCTAGAAATGCTCTTTTGACTGGTTTATCCGGCCGCAGTGTTTGTTTTCGCTGTAGTCATAGGTGCAAAATGTGCTAGGCATCGATCGCGAATGATATCAGTTTTTCTTATTCTTCTTCTTCTTTTTACTCTCCTTCTTCAAGGGTGGGATTGTTCACTATTCACTGTTGAGTGTTCATGCACATGCAGCGTTCATGCGTTAATTTGCGGTTTTCTTTTTTGTCCCCTGTTTCAGAGGAAGCGAGGTCACTGTCATTGAAATGCAAGGAATCGTCTTTGAACGCGCCCAGCCACAACAGCGTCACCGGTGGGAAATGGAGGCGAGAAAGGAAACACAAGGTGACTCCCCCTCCGGATTATTCAGTGCACATTCAAAAAGCCAAGTAAGTTCATCTCACTCGCGCATACTCTCAATCTCACGTATTTCTGTCTCCGTCTCTCATCCCTGATTATTACTAACTAACTCTCCAGAAACCATTACTATGAGTCGTGAGTATCCTGACCTCGGCCTGTGCAATCAATCGAAACAACGATCGATCGAAACGAAATATCTCGAACACTTCGATCCATCGAAATTTCTTTAACTTTCGCAAATGTTGGTACAATCGTCGTAAAAAAGTCGACATTTTTCGATCGATCGAAATTTCGACAAAATCTCAAATCGTTCGATCGATTGAATTCAACTATGTTTTTCTCAAATTTGGTTCCATGTGATGCAATATTTTTCAATCGATCGAAACTTTTTTCACTCAAATTTTGATTCTGTGTGATATAAAATGCGATATTTTTAATGAATCGAAACTTTATTTAACTTTCTCAAATTTTGATTCTATGTGATCAAAAGTTGGATAAAAAATTCCACTTTTTTCGATCGATCAGAACTTGTCGAAAATGTCGAAACATTTTGATCGAAATTTCGGTTGAACGTACTTACAGGCCAATCTCGATCCGTCGACCGCGTTGAAATTTTCCTTCCGCCTTAAAAAAAAAATAACAAAAAATCACGCAACACTCTATGCAGTGTGCAGGAAGCAAATAACGCGACTCAGTAGCGCACCGAGAGTTTCTTCATCTCTCTCTTTTCTCCATTAAGAAACGTATGTTAGACAAGGATGGACAAGGGGATAAAACCCCCTCCTTCTGTCCTTTTCCTACTCATACATTCAAATGGGAAATGAGAGAGATGGAAGATATCCTGGTTGCGCCAGTGACGCGACTTATTGTTGGTGCTTGTTTCGGGAGTAGAGGCGGAGGTCAATCGATAATCTTCGGAATTTTTCCACCGTCATTTCTGATATTACCTAATAGGAATGAATGAAAATGAATTTGTGCTTTGATTTTTCCTCAAAGGATGATTTAAAATTAAAAAGTCTAAGTTGAGGGCAAGTTTTAATTAGCAAGTTTTTTTTTTGTTTGTTTTTTGTTTTGTTTTTTTCCCCCCTAAATTTGATTTAAAGGAATGAAAATTGAAAATTCGCACAAGGTTAGCAGTGAGCTCTGCCTACACTTCTGATTCGAATTACTTTGCTCCAATTGTTTTTATGGAGTTGAAACAGTTAATTTAAATACCAAGTTCAGATGAAAGGTTGTTGTTATCGAGTACTCTACATACAACCTAAAGTACGCAAAACATGCAGGATCGATACTGTGCTGCAAGATACTGCAGAAATCATCAGTCCAGCAAATCAGACCTTTGGTGCACCTTACACGGAAAAAAAAGAATGGTGTAATTTACCACTCGCATAGCTGATTTTGGCCCCTACCAGAGTTGAGATAAAATTGACCAGAGTTATGGCCAACATTTGACCAGGAATCAGGTCAATTTCACTTGATTCCTGGTCAAATGTTCCATAACTCTGGTCAAGTTTATCTCAACTCTGGTAGGGGCCAAAATCAGCCACGCGAATGGTAAATTACACCATTCTTTTTTTTCTGTGTACCAAAGCTTTAGTTTACTCAACTGAATACCCTCTGAATTAAAACCAAAAAAGCTTTAAATGAGCTCAAGTGCCGAGAGTATAATAAACATCTGTATTTTTAAAAATTGTTTCACAAAATTAAAAAAAAATTGTTTCTCGTTTATGTTTAGACTTGTCATTTCATATTGTTTTTATTTTGCAGTCAAAGCGAGCCTTTACCCCTGGATATGTCTGTAAGCCGGAAAATGAGAGGATCACCACCATCTTACTCACAGAGTATAGCCGCAGGACATAGGCCGACAGTCATAATAGCGTCATCCCCGCCTGACTCGCCAACCTCTGGTATGATATCTGTCTTACATGGTCTTACCTGATTGAAGCTATAAATTGAGGCATTTTTCGGTAAATGGGCGTATGGCGAAAAAACGACTTTCGAGAAAAACTCGTTTGAAAGTTTAAAACGTTATAACTTCTAGACTACTGCAGATTTTTCAAAATTTGAAAGACTGACTTGTAGAACAAACATTCAAGAAGAACTCTACTTAATTTCAAGTTTTTAGAGTGAAAATTAGTTGAGCAGTGAAAGTTCAAAGTTGAAGCGTTATACGCCCTTTTACCGAAAAACGTTTTTTTTTCTCTCCCAGCCTATCCGACAAGTATTGTTTGGGTTAGATTTGGGTCACAAACTTGAAGAAAAGGAAATTGTAAGGAGGAGGGATGGTAATAAGGCCCTTTTGGGCTCATTTTTGGCCAAAAAGGAGGGTTTTATTGTTGTCATCGGAGACGGAGCCAAAAACGCAAAAAACCCACACACTGACAGATCCACACACACACTGACATATCCACACACACACTGACATATCCACACACACACTGACATATCCACACACACACAGACATATCCACTGAGCTCTTATCAATGGGTCATTCCATTTTAAATCAACCAAAATTAATGAAATATGTTGCTGCCTAGTCATAGATTTTGGTAATATTTTGTGGGGTGATTGTAACTACTTTTAGTAGCTTAAAACGTATTTTTTCATATTTTTTTAGCTTACGGCCCCTGAGATATAGGCAACCGGAAATTCAAAAATTGCGATTTTAGGCTTATCTTTGAACGCGTGCCACAGCCTTAATTCTCAACGGAAAGATACGGTTGAGGTCTCATTTTGATGCGTTTTGTGTCTTCTTTTCATTGTTTTAGGTCGTTTTTCATTAATTGAAGGTTTAGCAGGTTGCATACCTATTTGAACTTTGGTGACCCTATTGCAATTTTTCCGATCTTTGATAATTTTTTTTAATAGGATAGCGTTAGTAGAAAAAATTCATACTTTCCAAGCTTTAAGTACACTACTAAGAGTACCTGCTCAAAAACAATTGGATCTCCTGAGCAATTTTTTCTAGTTGAAAAAATTGCTTAAAGTCGGCTGAAATTAAGAAAGACCCAACTTTGAGGTTAAAAAAGTCGATGTGGGGATTCATGAAAAAATCTTAAAAAATAACTAAAATCACCGCTTTTATGTCTACTTTCAATATCTGAAGTCGAAAGTTTGTGTATTTGATCGCTACGGTCGAATTTTTTTTTTCAAAATTGGTAAAAATACAATTTGCTCGAACACACGCGATTGAAGCGAATAGAAGAGCCAACTCTTTGAGGTTTAAAAATCTCGCAAAATCTCTAAAATGATCGCTTTTAAGTCCTTTTTCAACGCCTGAAGTCGAACATTTGATTACTGAAGCGCTTCAGTTGAAATACAAGCTTGTAAAATTGTTAAAATTTCACGCGACGCCCCTATGCCCTGAACTGAGCTCAGATTGTGGCCGTGCTAATTGTGTTTTTACCGATTTTACGAACTTGTTTTTCAACTGAAGCGCTTCAGTAATCAAATGTTCGACTTCAGGCGTTGAAAAAGGACTTAAAAGCGATCATTTTAGAGATTTTGCGAGATTTTTAAACCTCAAAGAGTTGGCTCTTCTATTCGCTTCAATCGCGTGTGTTCGAGCAAATTGTATTTTTACCAATTTTGAAAAAAAAAAATTCGACCGTAGCGATCAAATACACAAACTTTCGACTTCAGATATTGAAAGTAGACATAAAAGCGGTGATTTTAGTTATTTTTTAAGATTTTTTCATGAATCCCCACATCGACTTTTTTAACCTCAAAGTTGGGTCTTTCTTAATTTCAGCCGACTTTAAAAGCAATTTTTTCAACTAGAAAAAATTGCTCAGGAGATCCAATTTTTTTTGAGCAGGTACTCTTAGTAGTGTACTTAAAGCTTGGAAAGTATGAATTTTTTCTACCAACGCTATCCTATTAAAAAAAATTATCAAAGATCGGAAAAATTGCAATAGTGTCACCAAAGTTCAAATAGGTATGCAACCTGCTAAACCTTCAATTAATGAAAAACGACCTAAAACAATGAAAAGAAGACACAAAACGCATCAAAATGAGACCTCAACCGTATCTTTCCGTTGAGAATTAAGGCTGTGGCACGCGTTCAAAGATAAGCCTAAAATCGCAATTTTTGAATTTCCGGTTGCCTATATCTCAGGGGCCGTAAGCTAAAAAAATATGAAAAAATACGTTTTAAGCTACTAAAAGTAGTTACAATCACCCCACAAAATATTTCCAAAATCCATGACTAGGCAGCACAGGCTCTGGTTGATTTAAAATGGAATGACCCCAATATCAGATACATAATGTGAGTACAGATATCGCGAGCGCGAGCCCCTGAGAGTACCGCTCGTAAGAGGCACTGTAGCCCATAAGTTTCTGAATTCAGCCGAGGTGGGTCCATTCGAACGATTGATTCGTGGTTATTTTCCGTTCAACATATGAATAACTTTATATCACCTGTTAGGTCACATCGTCAGGATTTCAAAAACGAGTTCTCCAAAAAAAGGGCGTAAATCGCCATACGCCCATTTACCGAAAAATGCCTCAATTTCGATCTTATATTTTGAACATTTTTTCATCTAACGAAAATGAGAAACATTAACCCCTTATGGACTAAGCCCGAGTTAACTCGTTTTTCTTTTCTAGTCTTTTTCACATTGTTCCAGTCTCACGATTCCGAATAAACGCGATTATCGATGCAGGCCCTGACAAGAAAGATTTCATCGGGCGCCTTCAATTTATCGTATAGGCAATTCCAACTCCCCAGAGTACGAACAGTTAACTATCTTCCCTACATAAACGGATGAGTAGGGATCTAACGAACTAATCTGGTCTTTAAAGGGTTATAACAGATTTTTTTTTTTTTGAACGATTGGTTTTGGGAAGTCACGTCTATTTTGGCATTTGTAATTTTTTTAATTTAATGGTGGATGACCTTCACCTGAAAATGAAAAAGTCGCGTCCTTTGGCCTCTGTCCAGTGTAATGACAGAAAATTGACAACTATGATGGCTCAAAAAAAAGAAAAATTTATGAAACCATGAGTCTCCAAAAGCGTAAATAGGAGGTTTTCAACGCAGATGGCCTTTGTGCAATGACATAGTGCTGTCACATTGAAAAATTGAATTTTTAGTTGCATTAAGCCCTGATCAATATCAATCAATGCATTTAATAGCAGATCAACAACTTTAAAGAGTGGTCAATTTTTTTGTGTTAGATCTCGAATAAATTGTAAGTAAACGAACATATTGACCCACAACTGCAGGTCCCAAAATGTTGGTCCCTTAACATGGGATTTCGTTTTCTCCAATGATGTATTTTTCCCTTGCTCATTTCATTTTACTTTTGTTTCATTTTGATTTTAGACGGTGGTGGTATGTGTGACCCAGTCATTGAAGAACACTTCCGCAGATCTTTGGGCAAGGACTACAGCAGCGTTTTTCCAGAGAAACCAATTAGCAGTCAAAGCAACGCTTCAAGTCGAGTTAGCGATGCCTCGGGCGATGAGTCAAACGATGTGTCTGCTTCTTCTTTGTCTGGTAATTTTAGTTTTTTAAATTATTTTATTATTAGTCTTTGCATGGGAGTTGAGTGCTTAGTGCTCCTAAAGTCCACTGACATTCCTGCTTGACCACAGTGTTGCCAGATTGGGGTGAAAAAGCTGTATGTTTTACATTGATGTAAATGGGGACGATACGGCTTTTTTACCCTCAATCTGGCAACACTACTTGACCAAATGGTTTGAACGGGTATGAATGAGCCTCGCAGAAGTCTGTCTGATCTTTTTCTGTTGAGTCCCCAAAAATAAAGTCGTCCAACATACGATCGGCTAGTGCATGGTCTCTGTTTTCTCTGACCTTAGTAAAAACCTTTGTATCACTGTCACTCAAATCTTGGAGAAATTCATCATCATACGGTAATTTTTCAGAGGGTGAGCATATGAGGGATGCATCTTGAGTTAATGTTAAAGGAGGCTTTTTGACTTGTTACAGTCAAACCCAATACAATTGTTGCTTGGCACTCCTTTTCCCCTCACTCGCCAGCACTCAGTTTTACCCTCTCCATCATGCATCCTTGCTAAGTAGACTAGGCGACCACAACCTCTTCAGTCCTCAACCTCACTCTGCTCAAAGGTCCAGGGTTTGGAATAGAGCGCTTAGAGATGTCAGTAGAGGAAAAAGCTCGACGTCAGCTATTGTTGGCTGACGAGTTTGTTTGGTTGGCTGTGCTGGGGGAATGTGGCCGAGTAGCGCCAAGCGCCGGTTGATTTGGGTTTGACGATAGTACCTCTAGAACACAAACCCGGCTTGAAATAGAATAGTCAAATTGATTGAGCCTAAAATCAGCCTTTATTGCCCACCCCCTCCTTTGTGAATTTGATGTTTTGAAGAAAGAGATGTTGGTCAAAGGAAGTTTTGCCAAAGGAATGTTGGAATGGAGTTGTCATGCTTTGCTTCTTGTCTCTTGACATGCCTTGAGTTTAGAATACTTGACACCAGCGAGCAATGTTGCCAGATGTCCAACATTTAAATTAATGTAAAATCTAATAAATTTTCCTTCGGTAACCATGCTTCCAAGCTACGGTTACTTTAGCTCACTGCAACTGCAACCTTCCTTTGTATATCCTTCAAAAAGTGTACCTTTCAACTTGGTGCTCATTTGATTCATTATTAATTCTGGTTTTTTATTTTTTTGCTTTAGTGGATGACCATTTTGCAAAAGCTCTCGGAGAAACTTGGGTTCTTCTTCAACAACAACAGCAAGCAGCAACAAAACCCAAGGTCATCAAAGATAAATCGTCCACTAAGTCATCGACCAAGAACTCTGTTACAGTAAAAAAAGATAATTCCGAATCTGTTGTACCTGATATACAAAAAGAGAAAACAATCCAAAACTCAAAGTCTATCCTCAGGCACTGCAATGATAAGGTAATATCAGCCTAAGGATATGTCTAAATGCTACTTCCTCTTGTATAATTGGGTTTTTTTTTTGTTTTGTTGGTTAGTTTTTCTTTTTTATTGTATAATCTTTTGACAAATTCTGCATCTGTTGAAAGCTTTACAAATGTTAGACGTGTAGAAGTGGTTTCCCACTCAAGAATTTTATTTATGTTTGATTGATAATTCGAAAGAAACTTGCTAGAACCGCTGATGGAAAGCAGATTGCAGTGATGACCTTTTTCTTAGTCTCATTTTCCTTATCTGTGAAGAAAAAGAAAGAAAAATAATTAATGTGATCTTGGAATGATTCAATTTGTATTCGCAGTAAAAATCATCCTGTAATGTTTTTTTCTCTCTTGTAAGAGATGATGACAGGGGGAAAAAAAACAACTCTAAGCATCTAGTTTTTAATTGCTTGATTTCACAATTGTAAGGTTTGGGTTTTATTGTCAACTCTATGTTTGGAAAAATTCTTGAAAATAATCTTTTGAATTGTCCTTTTTCCAATCAATCCAGAATGTTGTGAAAACATGCGTGTAAACTCTTTGATCAAAATTTCATTTTTTAAATTCCTCTGGATTTTTGACATTTTTTTGGTTTGCTATTAAGAGTGGTTAATGTACTTGATAAGATACTGATTATCTTCAATACTTTCTGGGTTTTTTTGATTTTCTTGTAGGTTCACCAGAATTAAAGTTTAAATAATCAATTATTTTAGTGTGTATTTTATCTTTTAGAAACTCACCCAAAATTTTTAAGTCTTGATATGCTTCTCCAAAAGTTCTAATTTTCCAGACAGGCAATGATTTGGTTGCCAAGTTTCTTTTGTTATGGAATTGTTTGTCTTCTTGTTCAAAAATCAAAATGGTTGCTTAATGCACTTTTTTGATTTTTGGTTGATTTTCTGCAATATTTTTAGTCAAGATAAAAGTTCCTTTACTTGTGCATAAGGAGCAAATTTCCATGTCTTGTGATTTCTCTTCATTTTTATTTCATTCATTTATTTATTATTACTTTTTATTTATTTATTTTTTTCTTCAAATAAGATTAAATGAATAGTAGCTACACTTACTCTAATATTTGTAATCATAAATTTATAAAAAAGCAGTGTAGAAATTAATGTATAGGTAGTTCTGTACATAGTATTTAATGCTAAAACAATGAAAGGTCCGGTTTTTTTCAGCAAGTTCTGCTTCTATTTTTTTCTTTAATTTCAAAGAAAGAAGAAAATTTAGCGTTTTAAAGAATCCAAAAAAAAAAAATATATATATCTTTCAATGCAGAATCATGCTACAAAATTCTATTTGTTAGGATCAGTTTGGTCCAAGCTTGATTTGGATCATAAAAGACTTCCCAACTATACTACTCTAAAAATGCCCCCAAGGAATTCAGACGAAAAGGTAACATGACACACTTTCACACAAATCAACAGATTCCTCCTACAGATGACGTGCCGTAGCCACTATTGATCCTTTAACAAGGAAAAAGCCAAAGTCACCCAACTTTATCCTCGGATGGCTAAATGTGGTCACATAGTGACTGTAAATTGATTGACCGTAATTTTATCGTTGAAGTATTGTGTTACTTAAGCTAGTTCTTTCCTATGTCTGACACTATACGCTGTTGCTGTACTATTGCTATAGTAGAGATACTACAACCTGCTGATTTTTTCCTAAAAATCTCTCAATGTTTTCACTGTGGCTATTCCTTTTCTTAGATTACAATTTCAATTACAATTAAGGCCGTCGCCAGAAAAGGAGCTCGTAAAATGATGGGTATGCTCATCCAAGTAAATTCTAATGAGATCGTTAGGCTTATTTTCTTAGAAGAGCACACCTCATGTTTTAAGAGCCCTTCTTCCGGAGACGGCCTCAATTATAAAAGTTTCCCTTATTCTCTCTGTAAATATTGGTAATTGATGCATTCCACTGTACTCCTTCAACTTTTGATAGCTATTTTGTCTGTCTTCAGACTGGCTATTTGCAGGACTGGAGTAAAGTTTTTGATCTAACTGTATAATTTTGTTTTGATCAACATGGCAAAGTAAGGGAAAAATCTGGGATGATGCCTTAGTTAGTGTCAGTAAAAAATCTCTTATTTTTTCCTCACTTCTACTTCTTTTCCTCGTTTTTTTTTTTTTTTTTTTTTTTAACCGGGAATTTCTCTAAATATTCTCATTGTTAGAACCTACACCTATACTTAACTTTTTTTTGAACTGGAGAGAAAAAATTTATTTCACCATTGACTTTTTTCTATTTTCTGTCCGGTTGTAAAAAAAAGTGGCAAACAATGTGTTCTCCATGCTTTAAGGTATGTTTACTTTCCAGATTACATAATCTCTACCTCATTTGAATGGTAAATTTTTCAAGAAGAGAGTGTCAGAGCAAAGACTTCTAATACTGTCTAGACTGGACGTAACGATATTAGGGGGAAAAATGAAAAACTCTAGGTTGGACGCAACTAGTTTGTCCTGGCTAGGCCGCAGCGTGTTTTACAGCATGTCCTAAGATTTTCGAAAATAAATTGAACAGAATGGGAAATTTTTGTTTCTGTTTATATATTTTGATTTTTAAAAAAAAAAAAAAAAAAAAAAAAAAAAAAAAAAAAAAAAATCCATAAGACTTGGTACCATTTTACAGCGCTCTGTGTGCAGATTGATGTTCAGGCCGGTTTTATAACATTTTTTAACAGAAAAACTTTCTAAAGGGGCTTAAAGTTGGGTTCCCAATCTGCAGGGCTTTTCATAAAATAAAAGTAATTTTTCTATGTACTGCAATGTATTTTTGAAAATCTTGGAGCATGCTGTAAAATAGGCTGCCTATTGATCGGATACAGAATGGCATTACTATGTCCAGTCTAGATAGTATTAGAAGTCTTTGTGTTAGAGTGTTTAACTGTTTCATTTTGGTTTGTCAGTTATAATTATTTGTAAATTAATTGATTCTTAATAAGACTCACAACTGTCTTTGTAACTGTCAAAACTTTATTGTCTTTCCCCCTCATGTCTTTAAATAGCTTCAGAGCTATTTATTTACCTTTTTAAACTGAAGAAAAAAGAAAGTTGCAGAGTGTATGTCCAGAATTTCATCTCTCAAGTTTTCGTTGTTTTGGAAGAGTAAAACTGTTATCCCTCTCGCTGATACCTGAGACGTTGTAAATTTTAAGTAGTCAATCTAGTCCTGATTTCTCTCATGAAAGCAAAATTATGCATGAAAAAGTGTTTGTCAGATTTCTCTGCTCCTTCAAAGATCCTTCTTTCTTTTTCTTTTCCTTCTCAGTTTCATTTTTACCATTGACGTCCTTTCATGTTTGTTACTCTCATTTAACTTTTCTGTAAAATTAGACAAACAAGTTAATTAATTTTACTCTCCTAAATAATGACAATGTTTAGTTGTCATTTTCACCTGAATTAATAACTGGAACGAATGCGGTTTTGAGGTAACCAACAAGACGCAAAAATAAATTTTTGACAAGATAATAATTCAATCCATTGCTTCTTATCTGAATTCTAGTTGGTTTTCAAGTTCATGTTTGGATATTGAAATTGATGATTCTCATTCAATTACAGGTCATTTGTGCTAATTTTAAAACGGTTCTAATGTTTGATTTCTGTAGAGGATTTTGCTGGGAAATAGTTTTGAGTCTTATCCTGTTTTGAAGGTTTCTGCGCTGTGTATTACCCAACAAAATAGTTGTTAAAGAAACCGTATCAAAAAAACCATTCACCCAACATACTTGCTCCATCAGTATGCTCAGACTGCATTAATGTGAACACTTAGAGACGCAACTGTCGACACTGTAAACCATACTGCATTCATACAAACAGCACCGGGGAGCATTAGAGATTGGATTTCCAGTTGATATGCTTCTTAGCACTTCTTAATTGCAATATGATCCACCAGAGTCAATCATCAAATTCAAATTCCACAGATCCATGCAACTGTCACATCCAGAGACATTTTATGCTAGAAACCGTGCACTCGCCAATCGCGGTGGACAACATTATTTCGGGGACTTATCAAAATAACTTAAGAACAACGTTTAACAGCTTCTTTGTTAGATGATGGCTAAACGACAAAAACTCCTATGCTTCACTCTTATTAGCTACGGACTTCAACACCTTTGTTTGGCATCTAATGTAGGGGCCATCGGACGTTGTTTTGTTGCGTTTCTGGAAAAAAAAAAATAATTCGCCACCTGATTTGAAAGTGAGCAGGATAGAAAGTTCGCAGTGTCTTGTAACTATTGTCTCTGGACCTATTCCACTTCTGTAGATTCAATGCAACAATCTCTGATTTATAAATTCATTTAAAAGTAATCGAGAATGAAACATCTTACATAATTTGTTGTCCTAATTTTGTGATGTTATTTTGAAGTAATTTTTGCTGTCCTCATATGAAATAATCCATTAATGTTGTTTTAATAGCTGTCTAGTGTTTAAGCGGGTCTTCTTGTTCTCTGTTCTCTTTCAAGTGTACCTCGAATGTATGTAATTAGTTTTATGGATTATGTACTTGATTTTTTTTCTTTTTAAATTAAATTAAAGTTACATAATTTGTATTTGTAATTAACAAGTTTTTTTTTCTTTTCCTCTCCTTAGCATAGTCCTCAGACTAGACATCCTTATGTGTAACTCTGTTTTGGGGTAAGCATCAGATTTCTGGTAGAGGTCGTTTCAGAAGTGTCGGCATTGTAGGCGCACTTAGACCGGTAATCTTTGGAATTTTTCAACTTTATAAGAGTTGCACAGTTCCATGGAGAGAATATTATAAAATAAAAAAAAAAAATTAAAAAAAAATTGAGTTACACAAATGGATAGAGAAAAAACTGATGAAACGTAAAAACTAAAACCTCGATAACTTTAAAATTTCTGGACCAAATCTTTCCAAATTTTTGGCAGTTCATCCTAAAGTAGTGACAAACGTTTCTGCAAAGTTTCGTGAAAATCGATTAATATTTACTACCACTTTTCGCGTGCACAAACTGAGCGTCACATACATACATACATACGTACGGACAGCGACGATAGCATAAGGTGCTTTGCTACGCGACAGCACCTAACAAAGCAGTAACAGAGAGTGGAGCAATATTTTACATGAGAAAAGAGAGAGAAAAAATATATTTAGAGCACTTTACCTCCTTGAGTGCTCTAAGTACTTCCTTTCCAATTTGAGAGTCCCTGGCAGGTCGCCGTTACTCTCCTCTTTCCTATCCTTTGTTTGTCTTTCCTACCCCTTCTTTTTTTATGCAGTCCAGTCGTTCGCTGTGAAATATCAGTATAACGAATCACGTGTTTGGGCGGCTGGACTTTACTACTACTACTTACTACTTTATTTCTCACTTTACAAAACGAAAATTGATGAAAATGAATCTAAGTGTTGGCTTTTCCTTGAAAAAAGTTTTAGAATCAAGAGTTTACAGTCGGAGGAAAGTTTAGTTTTGATTTGAAGGAATGAAAATTGAAATATTGCCAAAGATTATTGTGTAGGTGTGCTTACACTTCTGAAGTGAATTGCAAATTTGTGTCACAGTTTTACTTTAAAATCCCTTTAAACTTCCTTGGGAAATTTCAAGTCTTTTCAAGTCTTTTTGGCTCAAGATGTGTTTATAAATTGAGAAAAAAGGGCCCATAAAACAAAGGGTGCGCTTTATCTGAAAAATCAGTATTGTAATTGAATAGAGATTTTTGTTTGAAGAGTGCACCTCTTGTTTTATTGGCCCTTTTTCCAAAAATGGCCTCAATAGTAAACTGAATCTGAAGCAGAGTTGGGCAAATAGGAGTGTAATCGATTACACGAACTGGGTAATCGGTAATCGCCAAACTTTTGGATGGTAATTAAATGTATTTTTCACTGATAAATAGTAAACTTTAGGGTCTTTTCGATTAGATATAATTCTTTTGCATCTAATATGATAGGTGGCTTGAAACAAATCAACCCTGATTACCATAAAATCACCCTCCGAAATAACAACGATTATGATTACTCTTTGCCCAACTCTGATCTGAAGGATGGTTCAAGTCGAAGCCAAGCCAAAGAGGTCTGAAGGAAAGTTACTGAATTGCACCCTAAGAGTTCTTTGGGCTGCCGATTTATTTTTGTTCCACAATTTTTTCTCACATCGAGGAGGTTTTGATTAGGTTGCTCAGGATTTATGGGTAGTTTGAGGATACTTAGAGGACGGGGGTCTAAAGGTGGGGGGGATTCTCCATGATAGAGAGTAATGGATCAGATTATGAAGTTAAGGTCGCCTTAATTTCTTTTCCTTTTTGAGAGATCCTTTTGTAATTCGTGCACATTCTCTTATTCATTGATAGCACAATATTCAGTCTCACCTTCAATAGATCAGAGTTGGGCGATGGGGATTTTAACCCTTTCCGGTCCGCGGCTGTTTTACCCGGCCGCCGTAGCTGGTCCACGTACTTTTTGCCGATTTTCGGCCTTTTTTGGGTTATCCCGAAAAAAGTGAAAATATGCGAAGGGAGACAAGGTTAAGCCAGTTGTCACCGTTGCCGACTGCGAGACTAGTTCCTTAAGTGTTCACCAGAGCCCGCCACACGCTGGACGAGTCGAATATATCCGACATCGATTGCAGAACAAGTTTAACTTTTGTGTCGAATATATCCGACAGTGGACCGGAACTGCTTTTTTGTATTGTCGGATGTATCCGACATTGGACCGGAAAGGGTTAATTACCAAGGTTGAATCGCCGATTACTTTTTGTAATTGACCTGACTCTTTATTACATTTTGTAATTAAGATTCAGAAAGTTTTTAAACCTTTTTTAAGGTATGATCTGGAACTATTTCTTAAAAATCAAGGATAATATCGTTTAATCGTATCACAAATTCGCAGAAAATAATATTAGAGTTTCGAAAATAAGGGTGGATTACACTTAAATAATAGTTTGAAAACTGTGCTTTTACTGAGTTTATTCAACCTTGGTTATTGAGTCCCATTAGACCAACTCTTACTCCAATTAATGATAATATTTTGGCTGGTGCATGCAGTGTATTTTAGCATCTCATTGCTTCTGTCGAAAAGCTACCCTGTTTGTTGTCACTTAACTATTTATGACCAAATATCCGCATAGTCACTGAGCGACCACATTGATTGTTAATTTTGCCCAGATCAGTCAGTGATTTTCTGGTACTTTTAGCTTTAATTTTATTCATTTTCTCTTTGTTTTCAATCTGTTATGGTAATTAAATATTTTAAAACAAGCTTCAGGGCTTACAAATTGAGTCTTTTAGAAGTACTTAAGTACCTTAAAGATTTTGGTTTTATCTGCAAGATCAGCTTAATTCCAAGAGGTAAACAAATAAGGGAATAGCAGTGTTACACCAATGACAAATATGTTACATGTAACAAGTGTATGTAGCTTGTACTATTGACGAATTATAGATTGTCGCAAGATTTTTACGAGCGAAGTATCGCCTTCATGGTTCTGGTTCGGCTACTCTTCATACTCCTCACACCTTGCTGGCGAAGGGCCAGTGCGGTCGGAGTGAGAGAGCCATTACAGATCAGTCCCACACTCACACGCAAAACTGCTTGGTCCTGGTCGCTTAGAGACCCTTGATGGAAATATCGTACAGGGTGCGTACTGCGTACCAAAGCAAACCACCCGGATAGGGTTGTTTCTAGAAAACTATTGAACCAAATAATTTGAAACAAAGAAGTCAAGTAGGGAATGGACCCCAAATTTTTCATTTTTTGATCTTTTCATTCCCTAGGGGGGTACTTGGGGGTTCAAAAATTTTTTAAAGTTCCAAGGTGAAACTTAGAAAATCTTGATACAATCTTTAATTCGTCGATAGTACATGTATATCATATTACAAGTGTCATGATGTTGGTGTCAAAGGCGGCACTCAGTACTTTTTTTCCAGTAGAATATCTAGTATCTTTAAAGTCTTGGTAATCTTATGTTTGACACCATTTTTTGCATTGAATATAGAGTCTCATATCCAAATGTGGGATTTGGAAACTTCAGAATCTTTTGTAAGGGTGATTCTATGATAACAGTCATGAAATTGTCATAGAAATTGAATAAAAAAAAAAACGTCCGAAGCCACCAAATGAATGAAAATCTCCCTTAACAGCCTGACGTTTCTTTCCGCAAGTTCTACGATGAAAAACTGTAAATTTAATAAATCATCAAAATTCTATAGCTTTTTATGAGTCAAAACAGGCAAAATGACTAGTCATTGCGGCATGACAGACTCTTGACTCCTCAAAAGTAGCGTGATTAAAATTTATGGTTTGTTTTTGTTAAACTCACTAAATGAAACGCTTTTGACGGAAATATTCATTCATTTTGTTGCTTTAAATGTTTTAACTATGAAATTTCTTTGACATTTATCGACGTCAGCAAAAAATCCTGTAACCATGGAATTACCCGTAAAGCTCTTAGTACCTATTAGATAAAATCAAAATTACACTCGATTGATCGATATTTATTTAAAGTGATCAGTATCGGCATCGAACCACTAACGAAATATGTCACATCAAGAGAAAGTGAACGAAAAAATTAAAATTTTTTAAAAAAAATGCCCTCAGGAGAGGAAGCAGGAGTTTTGCCTCTCATGTAGATATACTCTCGACCAATTAAAGATTGTCGCGAGATTTTCACGAGCTAAGTTTCGCCTTCAAGGTTCCGGTTCGGCCACTCTTCATACTCCTTACACCTTGCTAGAGGCCAGTGCAGTTGGGGCGGGAAAACCCACCCATAAATGAATACGTGTGAAAATCTCGCAACGATCTTTAATTCGACGATAGTACTTCCTTCCCTTCTTTTCTCTTCCTCTTTTTCTCCACTCAATCTCCTCTTTCAATCTGTTATGATTTTAATTTGGAGTTGTTTTTTGCTCTTTTTAACCTAAGCATGTATCCATTTTATCTCAGAGATGCTAAAAAAATGTAGACATTCAGGAGTTGTGAATCTCCAAAAATCCCTAACATTATGTAGAATATTATGGACAGTTTGAAAACTTGCCTTTGACTTATTTGTTAAGGCGTAAAAGATTATAGAGAGGATGATCAATCAGGGGGTTTATGCTGAAAGTAAAAATTAGGAGCTAAAGTGTGGAATTGAACTCAGAATTGAACCGACTCATGCGAAAATGTCCGATGTCCAAAATATTTTTATTGAGAAGAAAAATTTGAACAAATAAAAATAATACAAGGGGTGTCCCAAAAGTACTGCACACTTTTGTCTGGGGGGGTGAACGAAAGCAGGTATCAAAAAATGGTTTGTGAGGGACAATTGTTCAATTATTCGACGGTCAGTAGGTAAACAAAGGTTACATTTTCAGCATTCATTTTCTAGCTTGCAAAGTCAACGGCTGTCGGGGCTAAGATAAGGTAATCAAGCACCAATTTTGTTGAACTTGCATTGTGGCGCCACCTTTGATAAGCCAGATTTTAGAAAAGGGCAGCCTGTCAACGAACACAAATCATGATGCTTCAAGTAAGTTATTTTTTTAAAAAAAGAATTACTCATCAATTTAAAATTGTTTCGGAAGAAATAGTTTAAAATCGGGATATTTCACAATTCCATTAAATCGCGGTTAAGCTGAGTTCACTTGGTTATATTCATAATTCTTCTCAATCAGTTGCTTTTGAGCAAAACAGACTGGAACTCTACTTGAAACAAATTTAGGCTGTGAAGGAGTGTTGGTTTTGTTTTTGTTGTGAGACTCTCTGATTACATTTTGAAATTGGGACTTTAAAAGTTTTTAAACCTTTACTAAAGTGTGATCCAGATCTATTATTTAAAAATATTGTTAAATCATAGGTACTGCAAACTAATCGAAACCAATATTAATATTTGATTTTTGAAAATAAGCGTTGATTACACTTAACGTGGAGTTTGAAAACTGTCCTATTTTTGATTACAAAATGTAACAGGAGAATCAGCTTGATTACGAAAAGTAATCTCATCTACTCAACCTTGAAAATCAAATCCCATTTTCTCAACTCTGGATTTCTCACAATGACTGGATTCTCCCGCTAGGAGTCAGTGACTTATGATGTGTTGTAGGAGGAGGTTGCCGCTGCTCCTCAAAGTGTTTTTAATTGAATTTAACTGATTTCCTCCAAAAACAACAAGTACAGGAACTAGAAGTTAAGATAGTTTGGCAAAGTTAATTTTTCATTTTTTGAATATTTTGTTTTTCCTCATACCATGAATTGAGGAGTTCTTTGGAAAAAGCAAGTGTAAAATAGAGGGTATGCTCGTTCTCAATAATTCTCATTTCAAAGGGTCTGACTGTGGGTGTTTCTAAACCCATACACACAAATACCCACACCCGTTGTGGGTGTGGGTGTGGGCGTATTATGAGGTAAATGGGATTTTCTATTTCATTTGACAAGCTGACCTAGCTTCAAATTGTCACCATGTAAAAAACAACCAATCTGGCTCATCAGACACACCACCACACACAGTAACACTTTGAAACTAGCATTTTTCAGAAAGACACACCGTCTGTTTTATACAAGGTTTTTCCAAAGAAAAATTTTTTGTTGGATGTAAAATGGCATGAATTTTTTCTGCTTCAATTGCATCTAGTTTTGTGATAAGTTACATAAAGGAGGGAATCTTTGGTGTAAGGACGAGAGGCCAAAATTCACTTGTCGAGAAAATCATGTTAGGATGAGAATCTGAAGTTGACCCCCAATTATGCGGACCTCGGTAGGTACCTAAGTTCAAAGCAGGTTTTCTTCCGCATTTTCCCTCAAAACATGGACATCCTATAAATGTACGGATAGTCCACATCATGAGAATTTAGATTCTGACGCATTTTAGAGTCTGGTAAAAGAGCGTATGCACTAGGATGTCATCAATTTAGTTTTGCTATGACGATGATTACACCAAACAATCACAAAATTCACTCTCAGAATCGGTCTTAATGGCGGAGGTACACAGGTATCATGGGCACAGGTGTCCTATCTGAGACATATCTCTGTAAATCCATAGTGACAAACTAGACAGAAATCTCCCATGATACCTGCTTTGAACCGCCATTACAATCTTGCTGTTACAACTGTTAACTGAGTTCAGTTCATCACTAAATTTTTGACATTTTTAGTGTGATTTTTGTGATTTCTGCTGGTTTTCACATCAGATAAAACTAATCATTTGCTTATAGCAACAGTTTGTAAGAGCCCCATCGGAACAAATAATGAAAATGTAAGAACTACTTATAGAAGCAGAGACACTTGCAAAATAGGTATTTTTAAAATTATTTTCATAGAAGAATCAGAGGCTAGAAATTCTTTGCCACCATTTAAGTAAATTGAATCTGTTTTACATTTTTGAGCTGCCTGAAAAATGAGGTTTGGCGAAGCGTGGTTTTTGAGGGGACAACTCTCGTTCAGACTGTAACTGGACCTACCTACCTGTCTGTTTCACTGGCTTCATGAACACATGATAATAAACCTTTCAGATTTTACTTGATGTTTTGAAAGAAATTTGTTCACTTTCACGCAAAATTGAAGACCTAGTTTCATTTTCAGGGTTTCTTCCTTATCATCCTCCTCCTTCTCCCCCCCCCCCCCCCCCCCCAATAGACCTCACAAAATTCTTGCTTCGCCAACAAATATATCACATAATGAGATCCAACTTAATTTTCACCAGACTTTCAAGTTTTTATCTGCTTCTGTTAAGGAATAATCAATTTTGACCCTATCTCTCATAAGCTCAAAGCGCTGTGCGCCAGGGCCAAAAAAATTTTGGGCTGACATGGTTACTCTACTTAGGTGGATGGTGAGGTCTCAAGCATGCTATAAGATAGCTTATGTCCTCTCCATACATCTAGGAGGAGAACCATTTTTTCCTAACATTTTTCGGTCCCAGAGGCCGCATGTTGTGTTCTGGAACGCAACGTTCCAGGTTCAGGGACTGATAGCACTCTTGAGTTTGCGCTGTGGGGTTGCCTAGTCTCTAAATAGTATTGTACCTGCTGCTCCTATGATCAGTACTATTAGGCAGGGTAACGATGTAGGCAAGCATGTTTGCTGTATCACTGTATGAGTCCACAGGTAGAGCAGGTACCCTGCAGGTACAGTGCCTTTGGTCAGTGCGCAAACTAGAGACTGGGCAACCACCATGGAGATAACTTAAAAGTGCTCTCGGTTTGCAGACTCTCGACCTGATATGGTGAAAATCCAAAGTTTCACGCGAATGGCACCTGAGAAATTATTGCGTTCAATGATGATTTAAACACTGTGTTTTAAGATCAGAGGTTGAAAAGAAAACAGATGATATACAGAGAATATAGTTTATTGATGATAAATTCTAATAAAATTATCAGCATATACAAAACTAAAGTTCAATTAAATTAATCACAAAAGTCAAACTTCTGAAAATAGAAAAAAGAAAAATTGCACAAAATATGTACAAAAACGACAAATGCTAAATTGAGAACAAATGTTTTCAGTCCTTTATAATCTTTATAATTTCGTTCCAGAGAAAACAATTAATAAAATTTTTAGAGGGGGGGGGAGGTATAAGTTCATTCATATTCATGATTCAAGAGCTATCTGAGCCGTTCCGTGCAAGAGTAGTGTACGTCAAACATTTAAAAAAATTGAGTTATTAATGTACTTTGAACGGTTTCATACTTCATGTTACACAGTAAAAATTTGAAAAGTCAACAACTCACTTTCCTCATAAATGAATGTATTTAAATCAGAGAAAATACTGACACATATGGACAATCAGCAACTACATGAGCCATGAAAAAATCAGAATGTTGGACTTGCAACACTCTTGTACAGAATGGCTCATTTACTACAAACTGAAACACAACATCTCATGGTAATTCTAATTTTGAATAAGTTTTGCCTTTTTGACTTGTTACTTTTTCTTTGTCTCTTGGGTTTATAGGAGAACACTAAAAAATCAAACTCAAACTTTTGGGTGTCAGACATCCCTACAGAAAAGAGTTTTGACTTTTTTTAGACATCCGAACATTATGAACAAACCTATTGATCGTTTCAAATAAGATTGGACTTGACAGTTCTGTAGCTTTTATGAAAACATCAGTTTCATATGGTTGTTCCAGAAAATATCGGATTTGATATTTACATGACTATCATAAAAACATCAGTATTGTACCACTACTAACTAATTAGGTGGTGCTGTTAGCACTATGAAACCAATGTTTTGATAAAAGCCGTTACATCCTATCTTATCTAAACAACCTATAAAAATACATTAAAGACAAATTTTGTCATTTGTAGTGGGACATTAAAAAATAGACATATTAAAAAACAAACTAAATGCCATTGGACATTAAAAACTAAAAGTGCCAAAACGATGGACATTCAAACCTAGACAGATAAAAAGAGGACATAAAAAAGCGGTAATTCGAGAAGCAATTCGATGGTGTGCTATTTCACGCGCACAAATGACGAGTTACAAGTTTTAAATAGGACAAGGAATGAATGAGCGAATATACTCGGGAAGGAGACGTAGAATTTGGAAAAATATACAGGTGTACTAGGTTGAGACTGGCAGTTGAAAGTACTGATATGTTTATGGGATAAAGCTCTATTTCTACATTTAGAATAAGTACACTTACAAACAAAGAAAAATAAATTCTTTGAAGGATTATCGCGCAAAAACTAATAATTATTTACAAATCGATAAAAATTTCATTTGTGAAAAATAAATATTAATAAATATCAGAGGAATCAACCAGAACGAGGCTTTGAAAAAAGAACATTAAAAAAACAAGTGACAAGTGACAATCAAAGTATCATTAACATAAAAAAAAACCAATGATATAACTACAGGTAGAAAAAAGGAAAAATAAAAATATAGTTACAATAGAAAAAAAATCTTCCATCTGATAGAAAAACCTCTGCAGATTCTTTACATTTTGAATCCTATATCTCAGAACAAATTTGAAAAAGTTTGACTTCTTAAAATTTTGGTAATATATAACAGATCAAATTTAAATTTTCTGTTTCGGATTAAAAAAAACCGAATCTTTATAAAAAAACATCCTTCAAAATAAATAAACTTGATAAAAAAAACTTCATTAAAAATTAAAATTAATAAAAAATAAATATATTTACGAATAAAAAAATATATTTACAACATTTGGTAATAAGTCTGATCAAAAAGTGTTTTTGATCTACTACACACACATCAAACTTTCTTATTTGGAGAGAAATATTTTTTTCAACATTTTGAATATTAGAGGAATTGGTAAAAGTTAGCAGAGCAGACTGAGAAACAAGGGCCGTAGAGGAAACATGGAAGTTACCAATAAGAGTAAATCATGAAAAAAAAGTAAAGTGAGTAATCAACTCATCATGAAAAAAAAAAGTAGGTAAAGTGAGTAATCAACTCATCATAACACGCTATTCTATATGCTATTCTACAAGCAGATCCTTGGCGGCGAAGGCGCGAAACTCAGGTTAGGACTTTGCACGTCAAGCACTGCTGGTCGATGAGAACCATTTAATTCAACGCTCAACTATGAAAGGCTTTTTCGGGGCATAGGAATTGATTTTGAGTGTTTTCATTTCCACCATATTTTTCTCATCAAAAGTTCTATTAAAAATAGTTATATCAAGAATTCCAGTTTCATGAAACCGGCCCATTGTTTTAGCAGCTTCTACTACAAATTGTAATTTATACAAACTTAGATACGTCAGCAGGGTGTCTACAAGACAGGAAAACCAGGAGTCAAGGAATTTCAAAGTCAAATCTGGTTGTGGCAGCGGCGGCTCATGCAATTTGGCAACAACATTTTCCTCCGTTTGATTGAATGTGAAACGATCGATTCAAAAGAGCAACCGATTGTTGAATATAGATTCAAATGGAGCAAAGACATTGTTGCCAAATAGAATGATCCGCTGCTAGGTTGGAAAGTTCCAGGTGAATGAATTTATCCCCATACCAAGGTAATAAGATGGGTGAAAAACCAACAAATTTTGTAGCAGAAGCTTTCAACGATTGAGTTATTGGTGGTAACTTTTTTCAAAATCTTAAAAAAATGGACCTCACAAAAATTCAGGAGACATTTGCAAACTTAAAAATGAACCAGAGGACTGCTTCTATTTCTCTCTTTTATATTTTCAACAATGTATTATCAAACTTTTCAAATTAAACAAACAAAACAAGTAGATTACCTATGCAGATAACATTAAAAATTTTCAGAGGAAAAAAATTTTTACAAACAGAAGAAAATAATCTTAAAAGCTTAAAAGTAAAGTATTTTGAAAAACCCTGGACAGTAGCAGAAATAAATGTTAAAATTACATTCTTTGTATGAAGAAACAAAGGATAGAGGACTCAAGAGTCGAAAAAAAAAACTGTAAAAGCTTAGGACATGAAAGAAACCAAACTTCAGGTTGAAACGTGATCACTTTTAAAGTTCATACTTAAATAAAAACCAAATTGGTCTTATTTAATGATGAAAATTCAACAACCTTAATTTTCTTTCAGAGTTGACACTTGAGTAAAACCCAACTAGTTTCCTTTAAGGTGATCCCAGGGTCAATTAGTTCCAACCGTAGGAACCATGTTGCTCTGCTCAAAACGTTAACAGTAATTGGCAACAATTTATGAATATGCGCGAAAATTACAAATTTGAGAAACTTCGGCACTTGTGAGAAAGAGTCCCTGAAATTTTCAAGCTGGAACACTCAAAAATCAAGCCGGGATATTGGAAATAAGAAAATTTCCGTAAATTTCAATGAGTGCAAGTGCAGCAGATAGGTGTAGTCTTGCTCGCAGTCACATGCACTCACTAAGCTTACAGCAAATTTCATTCCTGACATTACGGCTTCAATTCTCAACCAATTTTGTTCATTTTGGGCTGAAGAAATCCATAAAAAAATTACAAAAGTGCGGATGTTCTTGGATTTTGCGTCTTTTCTTTGTTTTCATTTTAAAAAACACGGCTTCCGCCTGGAACCACCTTAATGATGAACCTCAATTTTTTTTCAAAATAAGGAGCCCTTTAGTATTATTAATAGAGACAATTAAAGAAGAAAAATAATAATTAAAAGCGTATGTAAAGGCCTTCCCCATTTTAAAATTTACTCTAAACTTTTACTGTTATTATAATTTAAATTCACTTTTATATTTATGTTAAATAAAAGCTAAAACATGACTTTGAATGAGCAGATTTTTACTTTAATCCTTCTAAAAGATTGTGGAAAGAATTTTCATTCAGCAAAAGTGACAAAATTAAAAAAATCCACATCTATGAAGATATTTCAATTAGAATAAATAATAATAATAATAATACCTACAAATAAAAATAATATTAATAATAAAAAAAAAATGGTTGTATTGGCACATTAATGACTTGCATAGACAGTATTTTTTTTTATTGTATATTATATCAATTTTTGTGGTATTCTTACTGTAAAGTAATTTGTGTATTTGAAGCCTCAGAAACAGAGAAAGTTCCATAAAGATGTGGTTAATAGCAGTAGTAGCTTTTGACAACCCGCCTCAATTTTACAACAAGAGTATGTTCTGGGGCTGCCAAAACATGTTTTTTCCAATCCTACGCATATCTTTTGATTTGAAGAAAAGAATTTATTGGCATATCTTTTTGAATTTCGTGACTATTTTCTTCCCCCATTGAAGAATAAGAGCGGCGTATACCCACAGTTATGTATACAATAATACAAATGGTGTTTATTTTGGAATTGGTTCACAGCAACCCCGGTATATCCACAAAAAAATAACCGTCTACTTTGCATTTCTTCAAAAACAAAATATCTAATACATAGAATATATGTTGGGTCGGGTGAATAAGAGAGCCCGAAGTTTCCTTAAAAAATGATGACAGTTCCACCTGATAATGATACAAATTAAATTCTTTTGGTTGGCATACATGGTTCTCAGCGACTACCACTAGCATGAAGGTTTTTACGACCATGGAAGTTCTTCACTCATCCAACTAAAATGATAATCAATCTAAAATTTGAAAATTGGAAGAAGCGCTCTTCTCCATATACTTCAGAAGTTTACGTTGGGTTACAGTAAACTCTCACTAACCGATCCTGAAGAATTAGCACATTTTCAATGAAATAACTTACATTTCAAAAAGGAGACACAATGCGAGGAGCACATAGGAGCCAGCAACTGTCAAAAAACTGAATGATGCATTGTGGGAGCACACAAGTAGCAATAGGCGTTGGAAGTGAATTGCAAACATACTACATTAACCGAGATCCACGGTTTAAGGGGAAAACTACGGTTCTCAAAATTAGAGGCAACACACAAATTAAAAAACTGCCAATAGTATTTAATAGTCCTCAAGACTCTGAAAAGAAATTATCGTGGTTCTCGGATCCTTTCGGGAAAAACTTTGGGCTCACCTGTCAGCTACCTAATTAATTAATCATGACTGCAGGAAGATTTAACAGGAAAAAAAAATACTTTTTCATGACACGAATACAGAAATGACAGCGTACCAAACATTTGAAGGAGCACCATTCTACAGTGAAATATCTGAAGGGACAACAGAGTAACAAAATAATATATCAATCAAGGAAACACAGCCCAATGAGAATGAACAAGTTAAAGGCAAAAAATGAGCAAATTTGAGAGACAATCTAGCTTCAGATGTGTTTCTTTTCCTGTCACACCTATTCATCGGGAAATTTTTAGATTGAGCAAAGATTGTCCAGCAATCAATCGCAGCATTTCCGTTAATTCCCAATAGTACAATTTAGATGGGAAACGTTGGGAAATTTGACAATTGTCAACACAAATGTGAACAAAGAAGCTTATCCTATTGGTATCTACCCACAGGTTGCTGGATCAATGGCCATTGGATGGAATCCATCTGAGAGCCATCGGGATTGAGAGAAACGGTCAGATTGCAATTTAAGACAAACTTTGACTGATTGATTGAGAGTCAAACAGGAAAAGAAACGGGTCTTTTTACATGAATAGAGCCTAAGGCAGAATAAGGTAAATATGAAGGCAGTTTAGGTTCTTGAAGTATAAAGTTGTCTTGAGCTCTACTTCGAGTTGGTGGATAATCTAAATAAAGCATGCTATGATATGCATTAAAATTTAATGACATGCTTCTTAATCTAATCTTATTTATATGCAGAAAATAAATTTTAGTAGAGCCTTCATCTTAATACTCTGGTAAGGCCCTAGTTTTGAGATATTTTTGTTTTAATAACTTGAGTTTGAAAATTAACAAATTTAAACAAGATCACCCATTTGTTTCAATTCTTGCGATACAAGTAAAATAATTTTTAAGAAGAGTTCATTTCTGAAAAAAAAAGAAAAAAAGGCTTGAAGGCATAGTTTTAACCGGCTTAGCCCAACGACTTAAACCATTAAAATAATAGGTTACGCAAATCCTAAATCAGCGTTATTAAAATATAATTTTAAAATTCCTAAAAATGACACAGTCCTTGTTAATATTCTTTTATTTATTGCTTATTGATCTACTTATCGAATGTTTATTTTGTTTATTGATCTACTTTTAAAAATAATATACAGGATAAAACACTACAAAAAGAAATTAAGACAAAAGTAAACATAAAGGCACCGTAAGAGAACAAATAAATGACAAGGCTAATAAGACAAAAAATGTTTATAAAACTAATACACCTATCTTTCAAATCGCAATTATAAATTGCTTACGTGCAAAATGCCAGCTTGCAGGGAATTCAATCACAAACGTTTCAAAAGGAATAAAAAATAAACACAAACAGTTCAGTTATAGTACATCAAAATGTACAGTTTCAAGGATAAATGTTTACTTCCAAACGGGTACAACTGGTAATTATAGAATGGTAACGCGCTTAACTCGGGGGGAAGCTTGAATGGGGGAGAAAGCACACATTCAAACGGTCGGTGACTTGGTGCTTTCTATCTTAGTAAAAAAAATATTGAGAACTATTCAAGAATACGAAACGGGAACGTGAAAATTTATACTTACTACAGGCAAAAAAACCATAGCTGGGATCTTGAATAATTCAAAACCTCAGTGTATCAGGTACCAGGAACTCAGAAAATAATTTAAGTCGTAGGTAAACTCTCTTGAAGAGATGAAAAAAGTATGACCATTTTAAAACAAATTTACAAAATATTCGAAACTGCAATGAACTTGATAAAAATCTTCTCAGCTTGACTTCTGTATCATTTCCATTACTTACGACCAGCCGGTAAGAAGCAAAATGCAATGTATAAATTTAATAGGCGACCTCCACAAAAATTGTCGACTGAAAACTGAACAAGAGAAGAATTTGAAGACAGTTTAAAGCCTTGAAATAAGGAAATGTAAAGTGAACAGTAATATCATCACAGAGGAAACTCTCAAGTGGAGTATTTTTGTGAAAAAATTAAAGTAAATTTAAACAATAAAACACTAGAGTATGAGAAAAATTGATTTTCTGACTGAGGAAAGGGAAGGAAACAGTCACAATAATGATCTATTTTATCTTAGATGAGTTTCCTCTTCCTTACAGTTGTTTTTGTAGTGAGTATTCAATTAAAGAAATTGAATTTCGAAGCGTTCAGTGAAGTTGTCTCAGTACCTAATTAGATAATTTATTTGCATTCTCATCTAGAAAGTGAACAAAAAGAACACAATCTCCAGCTGGACTTTCAACTATGACTTAGAGGAGGATGGACCTGGTCAGAAATGTAAATGGCTGACATCCTCCACATCTGGAGGAGTGGCTGGGAAAGTTGTCAAGTCGGGGGATTTGTCTTCAGGTGCTTGACTTTTTATGGCCATATAATGGGCTATTGACGCCGATACCAAGTACTGCACTTCATCCGTGCAGCTTTGAATGATATCCTGAAACAGAGAAGAGACAAGAATAAATAAATGTGATGAATAAATAAATAAATTAAAAAAAAAAAAAGGTTTCTTTGCAAAACTTTCTTATTCTTTGATTGGAAGAAATACATGGTGCTGGGAAAAAAATAAATAACTATTTTCTGAAAACCTACCGAAAGTTTCAAAAATTGCAGTGGTGAAGCGTGAAATTTGGCAACAATGTATTTTCTCCATTTAAATTCACCAAAAAAGTCGAACACTCTAGTCATCGCCGATGACCAGGCATTTCGACCTTTCTAATGTGTTTAAATGGGAGAAAAGGAACGTTGCCAAATCGAAACGCCTCGCTACTGAAAAATTGGATGAACTTGTTTTAATCATATGCAAAGTCCCTCCTGCTGAGGCTTAATTTCCATGTTTTCCAGGCGGCACTGCAGATCAAAAAATGAATTTTTCCGGACAAGAAAAGTTGTGGATTTCTCATACTTCAAAAAAATTTTTATGATGATATTTTCTTGCGAAAACCATGCCATTTGGCTTGGTTTAAGCTCTAACATGAATGATTTCACAATATGTTCTACTTATCTAGATATTAGTTGATCATAATCTTGTTTTATATTCGTAAAATTGTGTCCGGGAAATTCCATGTTTCGATCAATAGTGCGGCGGGGGAAGAGGGGCCAAAGTCGCCAAAAGCTTGGGGGGGAGGATCAAACTTCCAACAAATTCGGAAAATCTGAGGAAAACGCCTCAATATGCCCAAAAAAATGGTACATTTTCACAAATGTCGAAACAAATCCCCCCCCCCAAACTACCGCACTCTGCTCCTGACTCGTTAAATCCTTGCTTGAAATATGGGTTCGTCTTTGGGTTTCGTTCCGTAGAGGTCGTAACATAATTTTCGTCCATGAGAATCCAAATGAGTACAATCAATTAGAATTAAACAATTGTGACTATACGCAGCACGAAACGACGCACTATGGTGTGAGATCGAAAAAAAGTGGCCAAATAATCAGTAAAAAGAAGTAATCAAAAGTCATCGTTTTCGACTTTTAAAGCTTGGTTTGAAGCTTTCCCGTGACATCGTTTCTAGGTTAAAATCACTTATTAAAAGTGTTCTCTGCAATTACAATTGGTCCAGGACGTTTATAAATGCCAAAATGATGAGAAATTTACTTTCTGATTTTTGCCCAATTTTTGACCTCCTCAGACCATTGTGCGACGTCGATAGCACAGAATGATGTGATATGAAGCAGCTCTCAGCGAGACATGGCGGAGTGAGAGAGACGGAGTCCGTCAGAGAAATGACTTCACTCGCGTGAGAATAGCTCAAATGCGGGGATAAGGGGGAGGGGAAAAAAGTAGAAAAATATGATCAAAGCTTGAAATTTAACTTTTAAGATAACGCGCCGTTGAAGAACAGCTAACAAGGGGCCAGGGTGTGGGTTGAATAAAAGAAATGACGGAAATGCGGCAAACCTCTCTGTCTTAAAACGATAATGAAAAAAAAAAGTGGAAAGACAGAGCGAAAAGTGACCGGGTCGAAGGTTTACCGCGCACAGAGCCGCCTCTGGGCTCTTGATACAATTGACTTGAGGTCTTATATTAGTGGGTTAATCGCTGGGTCCAAAGCAAAGTTGGGCAAATAGGAGTGTAATCGATTTCACGATTACTGGGTAATCGGTAATCGTCAAACCTTTCGATGGTTACTAAATGTAGTCCTCACTGATTCAAAGTAAACTTTAGGGTAATTTCGAGCAGATCTCATTCTTCTGCAACTAATACGTTTAGTGACTTGTAAAAAATCAGCCCTGATTACCTTCAAACCACCCTCCGAAAAAACGACAATTACGATTACTCGGTAATCGTGCTATCGATTACCACCTCCATTTGCTCAACTCTGGTTCAAAACAATGGCATATCGCGTACAACTTGGCAACGTTGCATGTTGTCAATTCAAAATCCATGAACATTTTCGTACTATTGGGTATTCGCTGTACAGTGAACACCTGCGAATTCGACTAAATCATGTCGACTGTTATCATTAATTAATGATAAAATGTTCCGAAAAAAATTTCCTGCCGGAATATTCCTGATTCCTGAGGTGGGTGTTCATAGCTTTAAATGAAAAATTGTCGCTCGAAAGTTTTTGGACTTTAAACTTTTAACATACCTACATCCTCGATGCTACATCCATGGACCGGGGTGGTGGGGGGGGGGGGGCAGGGGCAACACCAATAAAGAGCGAGAGGTCTTATTGTCTCGTCAACTGTAAGCGCGGCCGGTCACATAGAAAAGTATATCGAAGGGATAGTGAGAGGGGAACATGGTTAGACTTGGCCTGAGGCCGCGGCAGGAGAGGAAAGGGGGTTCAACGTGAAGAAAAGAGGGGGCGCATGGAACACCCAGGGAACAGGAGCACTAACCAGGGCGCAAAGGAACGCAGGGAACATAAACAGCCGCGGTCGGGAATGGGTGAAGGAAGGTGTCCGCTGCCCCCCCTCCCCCTTTACCCCTCGAAGGAACCACATTGGACAGTAAGAGCAATGTGTGAGGCTGGTAATGGATGAGAGAAGTGGTGAGGGGGGGAGGGGGGCACAATTGCGGCGAAGGCGCACAATAAGTGGTCTCGTGCAACTTTTCTAGGGGAAAAAAAAGTTCTCAGTTTGTGTCAAAAACTTTGGCCTTTTAAACTTTTAAAAATGACTTCACCACGCTTTTCATGCTTGGTATGTAAAGAAATCCACTTTTCAAGACCTTAACCCTTAACTGCAGATGAGCCCAGATCTGGAACAATTACTTTGAAGCCTTATCTGAAAGTAGGGGACTTGAGTTGTACTGTCGCTGCATGGTGGGTCACATGTGGAACAGATACTAAACGAGGTAAGAATTGTCGATTTTGTCCTAGAGCGCGCAGCACAGGATAGAGAACGTGCAGAGTGGTTGAAAATAGCTCACTGAAAATCTGATGGAGATTTTCCGATTTTCATTGTTATGTTTGGGAATAACGCAGGGGTACCATATACAAAAAACAACTATTGAAACTTACTAACTTATTTTTTACTACTTTAATTTTTTTTTTTTTTTTAAGCCTGAAAATTTTATTTTCAGTTGCATGGATACCTAAATTCGGGTAAGGCCATAATTGGAACAATTAATATTCCGGCTCTTTACCATTGAAATATAATGGAAAGAACTTTTTCACTACTTTTCCCTGTCTCAAGGATCAAAATTGTACTGAAAAAAAAATTATTTTATTGAAAAAAAAAAAAATCATGCAGTAAAGGGTTAAAGAGATGGGATTCCTATCTAATTCGTCTTTTTCTCTACGGAAACAGAGATATGTCTCAAATACTCTAGGAATCTCCCAAAATATACCTGCGTAACTCCGCCACTAAGCCCAATTCTGAGAGTAAATTTTGTAATTTTTTTTTTTTTAAATCATCGTCATTTTTACGGGTTTTTATGCAAGAATCGACTCGTCAATCACCTGTAGCAAAACTTTGCAAGAGCCCCATTTGTTGAGATGGATGTGATTAATTATGTGTAATTTTTTTTCTCAAAGAACCACACGCTCTCTCTCACTGTGCGCGGAGACCATTCACATTTTTGAGTCTCCTTCACACGCACACTCAAGCATTTGTACACAAACTCATAAGTATGGTACATACAGTATAATACGTCACACGCTTGTACAGATCTCGTTAGCGCCGCCATCTCGTCGGGATCCATGAGGCTAATCCCTAGGTTGTTTGCGTGAGTGTGTGTGTGTGTGTGTGTGCGTGAGGTAGGTACTATAACTATGACAAGAAAAACGAGGTGAGAGAGCGATTGCGGTCATTGTTTTGATCGCCACTCTTTCATTATGTATACTGATAATTTAAAAAAAAAAAAAAAAAAAAAAAAAAAAAAAATGCATTCTTGTCTCCAGGTTCTGCTGGACACACTTATAGACACCCCTCATTAACGCATTTCTTTCATCCCCCATCGAAGGGATTTCTTCCTTTTTTCTCAGCCCTCCACCTCTTGAACCGGCTTTCTCCTTAGCTCTGGGTTATGAATGAAATTCCTCCCCTTAACGAGGCGCATTCTTTCATATTCATCCTTCACAAACAATGTTTACACATCATTGAGAAAAACACAGTCCAAGTTCTTGAAAAATGAGTTCATTCAAAAAGATACCTCGATTTCTCAATGATTGAGGGGCGCGGGCGCACTGGCGCAGCTCAGACTGCAGTGGCGAGGCGTGCAATTTGGCAACGTTTCTTTTTTCCCCCCTTTAAACACATTAGAAAGGTCGAAACATTAGGTCATCGGCGATGACCGAAGCATTCGATTCTTTCAGTAACTTTGAATGGAGAAAGTGCATCGTTGTCAAATTTCACGCCTCGCTATTGTCAGAGCCACAACTGATACCAGTTCGTATTACCTATATGAGCCCCTCTTCTAGAAACCTAGCCTAATTTATTGAGTTCGAGATTCTCAAAGATCAGAAACAGAACTATCGGCTAACAAACTTTGGCGATTCCATGAGAGTGATAGGTCTTCATTTTAGAAACATTTAAAAGAAAGAAAAAAAAAAGGAAAAAAATTAAAGATGAAAACAGAAACAAAAACCAAAAACAATAACGCACGAAAGGAAGGTCCAATGAAAAGTAAAGATGTTCCGATGTAGCATATAACTTTGGGCATTCGAGCGAGAAAGTCTGGCGAGAACACAAATTCGACCTACTAAGCGCCGATTGCGATGGGTCGGATTGTCTGTCGGTCCCAAAAACAAAATTTACGTGACTGACAGAGACGCCGACGCACAATAGTGCACGACTTTTATCGGAGCATAAAAAAAAAAAAATAAAAAAAAAATTGTCTTTAGAATTCTCAGAGCTGATACGGTCTAGTTTGGACCAAGTAATCCAGACTTATTTCACGCTGTTCAGTTCACATTTGCACATATTCAGCCGTTTATCTTTAAATTCCGACGGTTTGAAATTGTTCTCAATTTTATTCCTAGCGAATCCAGCGAATTCTTAATTTTGACTCGCCGTGCGACTAGGACACCCCACCACACCACACTACAACGCAGGATCAATTGTTGGTTTTAAGGCGAACTATAAAGTACGCGGAACCCAGGCAAAAATTGCCGCCGCACAAGTGGGTCGACGGCTCATAAAATTCCCCTCGTATAATTTCAAAAAAACCAAAATATAAATTATAAACAATAAATGGCTATAGAACTTAGAAATGAGTTTAATTTTTAATTCTACAGCTTGAGATGAGTTAGTTTGCTTATTTTTTTTTTTTTTTTGCAAGAGAATGTCGGCACAAAAATGTTTCTGAAGCGAAAAACGAAAAATTTTCATGTCCGGAAAAATCCAACTTTCGGTCCACCGTGCGCCGCGATTGGCGGAGCTCGAGGCGCCGCGACGTTCACTGAAGACAAAGTTGACGTCACAAGGCTGCCAAATTGGGCGACTTTCAGGGAACAACCTCCTCTCCTCTTCCGGACAAAGCTCAAGCCAATATACGAGCAGAGAACAAAGAAAGAAGGAGAAGAATAATAATAATATCAAAAAAACATTTCACACAATTCTGCAGAAACTGCGCTCACTGAAGCCCATTGGCAACCAGCTCTCAGCGAATCAGATCGGAAACATAATATGGCTCTTGCAAACTTTTACTATAATAGCAAATGAATAGTTAAAGCCGATGTAAAAACCAGTGAAAATCACGAAAATCACACACACACACACACACACACACACACACACACACACACACACACACACACACACACACACACACACACACACACACACACACACACACACACACACATACACACAAAAAAGGGATAAAATTCAGTAATAAACTGAGAAAACCGCTGTAACGACAAGAAGATTGTATAATAGCGGAGCTACGCAGGTAACATGAGAGATTCCTGTCTACTTTGTACTTTTTTCTATTGAAACACAGAGACATGTCTCAAATTAGATAGGAATCTCCCATGATACCTGAGTAGCTCCGCCATAAAGCCCGATTTTGAGAGTGAATTTTGTGATTTTTTGGTGTACTCATCGTCATTTGTACAGGTTTTTAGGCAAGAATTAACTCATCAATCACCTGTATCAAAAGTTTGCAAGAGCTCCATTACTTCAAACCTCAGCAAAATTAGTAATCCTTGAAAGTCTATTTACTACTGGACTAACATTGCCGAAATGCTGACGCAAAAATGAAAACTCAGCCTCCTTAAAGCTTTCACAATCAGAGCGGCTTGTTAGAAAATAGTACCCCTCAACAAACATCTAATTATGAATCTTCGGCGTGAACAGTGTCGTTCCTTTAAAGCTTCGACCCCAAAGTTCAAACATTCAAAGTGATCTTCCATTTTTGGCTTTTTATGCTCTCCTCTTGATAGCGCCTTCAAATCGGAACGTGTCACTCCACTGCATTGCCCAGAGACTTTAACAGACGACAGAAAGAAAGGAAATGCAGAAAAACTCAGTCCGAAAATGGTTAAACTTTGCAAGCTCTGAATCCAACGAGGTTTTGGTACAGATGGAAGCAAACTTTTCACTCCTGCATTTTTACCGGAGTAGAATCCGCCATTGCGTCACTGTCCAACAACTGTAGAAATAAAGATGAAAGATCTTTGCGGCACTCATCAGCAATTTTAAGAATTCAAACGATCTGATTTACAGGGGCGGAGCATGCAATCTGGCAACTTTGAATTCAGTCCATTTAGATTTTCGAGCCATGATAAAGGTCAAAATGTGGAGGGTGCACAGTAGACTCCCTCGAATCGATATTTTTCATGTATTTAAATGGACAAAATGCAACGTTGCTAGATTGCATGCTCATAGTCACTGCTGATTTTTCATTACTTTCGTGAGTAAAATAAATCAACCTGATGCTGACAACTTTTTAGCTTATCGATAACGTGAGTCAGAAAACAAGCATCTCGTTTCTACAAACAAGGGATATGATCTCGTAGTTCGCAGAGTTACAGAAAATCATCGTCTTTTTTAAAGTCTCCTGGTTCCCCAAGATAAGACTGCATGCAGTCAAACTAAATTTTAAGAGGTAAAATGTAAAAACACCGGTTTGAGACGTTACAAAACTATATTATTTCTAATTTCACATTCTCACCGCAACGAAGCATTACATAAAAATCTAAAATCAGACAATAGAGCTCATCACTACTACCTGATCAATATAGTAAGGAAAATTAAAAGAAGAGGGATCTTTCTGCCTTAGAATTCATTATTCTTGTTTCTCTCCGAAACTTTCATTCGTATTTTTTTTTTTTTTTTTTTTTTTTTTTTTTTTTTTTTTATACAAAAAACGGTAATCCAAGCTTCTTGCAACCAAATTAAGGTAGCACTGGACCAATGTCACACATGGACGAATCCAGCAATTTGGCAACCATGAATTCAACCTATTTGAACGCATGAGAAACAATCGATTCTTGAAGAAGCCATGACCCTTTTACAAATCGATTTTTTCTCATGCATTCAAATGGGAATAATATACACAGTTGCCAGATTGCTGGATCCGCCTTTAATGGCACTTTCCACATCAAATCCACTCCCAGTGGACAACAATGGATGCCTCAATTCGCGACTGGGGCCTAGAATGAAGAGCATGGAATTGGGGACGGGAAATTTGGCAACAGAGTAGGGCATATTGACTAGCGAGACTACCTTGAGACATGCCCAAGGATTGCATCAATACAACACGTCGCGTCGCGTCGCGTCGCGTCGGTTGCCGCTGTCCGTCCGTGTAAAACGTATATACGTATACGCGTTGCTCGATAGCCTGAATATGAATGGGCGAGAAAGAAAAAATTAGCGTCTACCGACCCAACTTATGTAAAAAAATAACCATAAATTTAGACCGCGGACAAAGGTGCGCTACAATTCGATTCAAAACAGCAAATTATAAGGACGAGTTTAACGAATGAATTAGATCGACCATTCCCAGGTCTCAGGTCCAAGCCAGCCCCAGTTAGGTTGCGTATCCTACAATATATGCCTTTTTGATATGGCTCAGATGAGTGGGGGAAAAAAGGAGAGGAGAGGAAAAAGAATAAGAAGAAGAAGAAGAAGAAGGAGACGTAAAAGAAAGAAAAAGATGTATTAACATGATATACTTAAATTACGCTCTCTATACCTCACCGCGAGGGAGGACTCACGATGGACGGCAGTTTGTGATCTAGATTAAAATTTCACGACCTGTCCGTGATTTCTCACAATCGCGGTTTCCGCTGGATCCAGGATCCTTCTCTCGACACACGAGTGTTGACCCTTTCAGACCCAAAACAACGACGGCGAATCGAATACTTCCAAGGCTCACATTTCGGCATTCCGCGCGTTCGAGCGAAACAATTTTCCTCCCCCGAAATAGTCAATTTTTTTTTTTTTTTTAAATTTTAACAAAAAGACCGAAGAATGGATCCAGAGGCGGCTCGTGGAATGCAATAAATCGATGTCTACTCCATTTAAAACTATAGAAAAGTATCGATCGTCAGGGGGTGCAATTGAACCCCCAAGAAATCGATACTTTTCTACAGTTTTAAATGGAGTAGACATCGATGTATAGCATTTCACGAGCCGCCACTGAATGGATCACAGTATGTGTTCATCTGTCAAACAAGTCGAATCACTTTTTATCAATCAGAAACTTTCGATGTATCAAAACTTTAAGTTCAACATTCACGAACAAAGTTTGTTTTGATTGATCCCCAAATGTCTGCTTATGTCAGGATCGACGGTTTTTATTTCAACTTTTTGATAGTTAAAATAAAAAGTTTTTCTAAGGGAGAGTATGGAAGGAGAGGGGGGGAGGTGCCAGCGAAATTTTAAAATTACAGCACAGCAGGAAGCAATTTTGGGTCATGTTCTGTTTGAAAAAAGGGAGATGGGGAGATTTTATAGGGGATGTGGAAGGTTTGGAGGGGGGGGGGGGTTGAAGCTCTCTCGTGTCCGTAAATCTGCGACTGAGGGCAATAATGAATGCCCCGAATGACCTCTTCTTCACACGAATATTAAATGGCAATGACGTACATAGAGCCAGGAAAAATTCTTAGGACGGTTTTTCGAGGTTTGATGCACGGTGACCTTATTACCTGCGACCGATGAGAGATCCATATTCGTAAAACTTAAGAGGGGTGGATTGTTATTCGTTACTGATGAAGAATGCCTCTGTAATCCTTCTGTTTCGTCGCACGCCCGCACCCAAACGGCGCTTTCCTTTCAACTTATGCAAATTTTCGAGACTCGAAATAAAATTTTTCGGCATCCCTCTGTCTCTCGCTCTCTGCGGCACAATTGTCGCTCAGCGTCCGACGGCCGCTGTCGGCAGTCGAGGAATTTGCAAAGACTGAAAGCTAATATTTTATTTTGATCCGAGCATTCAAGCGGGTAGTTGTTACATTCTGGCGTGCGATTTCTGATTAGGCATAATACTCGGTGATGCGGATAGTGGGATCTCGTTATTATTTTTTTTTTTTTAACACTCACCGTTGCGAAATTGGATGGATCCTCTAATCATCTTCAAAGTAGCCTCAAAGTGAAACGCCTGGGGATTGGTGCGCACCATCCATCACCATCAAGTTTGGCAAAAAGCCTTTTTTACACGATCAAACGAGTTTGATCAAACTGCAGGATATAGCCAACTTGACACTTCCAAAACGTATTTCATATCGTTGAGACAAAATCCTAGAGCCATATACATCAATTTTTCTGAATGACTTAACAAGTGTGAATGGGGCTACCGATTACTACCGATACCTCATGATTTTCCAATCAAAAGAGTGTTCTCAACTAGGAAGAGTATTCATTGTGAAGGCAGGCATAAAGCATTAACCTTATCTTGTCTAGCTCCAATAGTGCTTTTACGAGTGTGTCAATTTCACTGCTTTCGTTGAATAGTAAGATAACTACCGCACCGCGACCATTCATAACGAGTTTTTCTGGCGCCAGAAAAAGAGCTTGAAAGCGTACCGCAAACTTGTAAAGCTTTTCGTAGCGAGAGATGAGGCGCAAACTTCGTTGAGTGTTTTGAAACCAAACTGGTTGATTATCAACTCTCTGAGCTTAGCGCACTTGACACCCCCCCCCCCCCCCAAAAATGACATTTGATCATTGAGAATTATCGATGAAATCATTGTAGAACACAGTAAACATTACAATGGGATGATTAATAGAACCGTTTAGTGCAGAAACAAAATAAGTCTACAAAAACTGAATTTCACAAGAAGATCCAAAAAAACCTGTTTTAAAGCCAAATAGGTTGTTTCAACCTAACCTAACCTAACCTATTACCTAACCTAACCGATTTTTACGCTTTAACGACATAGGTGTCCGCCCCCAATGAATACAAAACAAGGGTCCCTAGACACAAACATGGGCTTTTTTCTTATAATTGGACCTTAAATCGCTTATACCGTGGCTGCTCCGATGTTAATTGACCTGCCGAGTTCGAATTTGGCCTTAGTTTTGATCGAAATATTCGAAATTTTCTACAATTTAAACTTTATCACGAACATTTATTAAAAGTAGAATATGCGTAAAATCTGGACGAGTTAAGTAGAAAATTATATCATTTTTGAAATCAGCGTCCCAAATACTATTGATAAGCAAACTATTAATGTATTCAACACGAAAATTCATTGAAATACATTGAAATTTAGTTTAAAAAAACACTGATGTTTGGTGCGTTCGCGGACAGTTATGTCGTTAAAGAGGCCTACTAAACCTAACCTACCCTAACCTATAACCTACCCTAACCTATAACCTAACCTAACCAAGGAGCGACCAAAAATCCGAGTTCAGAGCGCACGCGCATTAAAGAAGGTTTTCTACTTTTAAAAGCACTCGAGCACTTGACAATTTACAGCACGACAAAGCTGTCATAGGAGTGGTTTTTTATCGGGAAATTTTTCATATTTTTTTTTTTGGAAATCCAAAGCGTTGGCAACCACGATTAGAGTTTGATATGCTTTCGGCGGGGCGGAGACAGTGAGAGAGTGGTGGTGGGGGAGGCGGAGGGGGGAGTATGAACCATTAAGGAAATTTGACAAACAAGTTTGGCGGCGGTGGAGAAGAGAGACAGAAAACTAAATATGCGTAAAAACAGGATTGAGAAAAAGAAAATGACAAAAGACAATATTTCGAGGAAGCGCAAACTTCGGGGCTCCGTCCGAGATTCGAATCGGCACTATCCTCTTCAGAGAACAATGACACGAACAATAAGGCTACGAACGCGACCCTGAAAAGACGAAAAATCCCTCAGTCTCAGACGTTGCCAAAATATCCTCTCCTCGTGCCTTTCCTTATTATATAACAGCATAATAAACGTGTGAAGTTAGTCCACCCTTGAATACTGATTTTTGAATAGAGGTAGATTTACGGGACAAAAAGAAAGTCAGACCGACTCCTTACATTTTGGCTTCGGTATGGGTCGGCTGTAATGCTTAAATTCATTGATATCAGTATTGTATGTAGCCTAGCAAAAGGAGTCTTCTAGAATTCTTTCCGTCCCCGACTGTACCTTTAAAACTCAAGATTAACACCCCCATTTCCACCCCAAAGGTGAATCTTCAGTCACTGACACCCGTATTTAGACAAATGATTTATTCAGGGATTCGATGGAAATTTGAGGCAAAATAGAAAGGAAAATTAAAAGTCTCTGAAATTGAGCTGCTCTTTGTTTCGGTTCTAAAACAAACGCACAATAAGAACTTGCTGATCACCCTATGCATTTCAAATTTAAAAGGAAATGGTGGATCTCCTTGTGGCTACATTCATGATAATGAAACTCGGACACCACCATTTGTAATACTTCGAAGACAACTTTGGCAACATCGACGCTGTCAAAGCCAAAATCAGACCAAAACAACATCACCGTTAGGTAGTGGACGTTATGCCAGTTACTGGCTGGAAGGGGGGGGGGGAGGACGCAGGGACAACGATAACAGAGCCCTGCTCCTTAAACTCCTGTGATTAGAGACAATAAAAATCACCGACTATCCTACTCTCCTTTTTCATTTCGAAACAGCTGATTTATTGGTGCGATTCAAAGAACGCTTCGGCACAGTTCGGTCGATGCAATACATTTCACTGGTGATTGGATAGAGTTAGAGGACGGCTGAACAGCGAAATTAAGACAAAAGACGTTGCAGCAAAATCATCCTAGTTCTTGACCAACGAAAAAAACAAAAGTGAAAACAGAGAGGAGTGGTGGGGGGTAAGGGGGAGGACGGGGTGGCAAGGCGTGGCGTGGGGTGCGAGGAAAGTAAAAGCACTTCCTCTTTGGTGCGAGCCAAATAATTTATGCTAATTGCTGTTTTGGCAGAGTCTGCTTGTTATATTGCTCACGGAACAATGGATCGTTTCAGTGTGACGTCACGCGATCGAGGCGGCTCTTGAATCGGCATATCCATATCGATTCCTCCTCCATAAGAACCTATCAAAAAGAATCGATCATGAAACGGTTCTGTGATCAGTGGCGGCTCGTGCATTTTGACAACAAAGTCTTTCCTCCATTTGATTCTATGTAAAACAATCGATTCGTTAGTGAAACAGTGCTTCATCAACAATCAAAAGTGGCGAAGCGTGAAGCCTGACAGCGTTCCCATTTGGTCCGTTTAAACCCATGAAAAATATCGAACTATTGAGATGGACAAAATGCTACGTTGCCAGATTTCACGCTTCACTAATGACGATCGATTGCTGTAAAGACAGATTCAAATTCAGGAGAAACATTGCCGAATTGAACGAGCCACCACTGGTTCCGATGAGCCTCGAAAGAATCGATACTTTTGCCTAGGTTTGAATGGGAAAAAGCTACAGTGCTGCCAGATTTGGGAAAATATTTACAAATTTTCCATATAATTTAATGTAAAGTGCACACATCTTTTTTGCGACAAATCTGGCAGCACTGGAACGCTGATAATCGATTTTTCCCGAGCCGCCACTAATAGGTCTGTTGCAAACTTTTGCTACAGCGATAAAAAGTGTTTCATCTAATGTAAAAACACCTGAAAAGTCCAATGATGGCATCATAAAGTCATGAAATACAATATTAAACTCACAAGAGGAGTTTATTGAAATCCAAGATGGCAGCAAAATATCGATGAATCTGAATGTATGCACCGTGATGATCCAAGAATTGCCAACTTTGACAACCTCACTGGAGGTAGAGGTTATGTGTTTGTTTATGTTGTGATTGGTTGTGATGGATATTGTGAGGTTGGCTATCCTTGAATGTTCGTGGTGCATGCATACAGATTGCTCGATATTTTGCCGCCATCTTGGATTTCATTAAACGCCTCTTGTGAGTTTATTATTGCATTTTATGGCTTTCTGATGCCACCATTGGACTTTTCAGGAGATCTTGCATTACATTTTACACTCTATAGCGCTGTAGCAAAAGTTTGCAACAGACCCATTGTGAGCCAGGAGTACAGTCACACGGGATAGCAGGTATCAATTGATCCAAAACGGCGTTAGCAAATTTGATTGAACCACCTGCACTGACGGATCCAGGAAATTGTCCTCATACTCTATTGGCCATTTGAATGCATGGGTTGGAAAAGGATAGAAAATAAGGCGAAAATCATGTGACTGCCCCTTATCGATCCTTTTCTAACACACGCGTTCTAATGGGAGAAAAGAGAGAAAGACATATTCCTGGATCCGCCAATGGATTGAACCGGAAAGAGCGGAAGAAGAGCGAGAGTGAGTCCATTCCGTATTTGGAAAAAAAGGAGAAAAAATGAACTCAAACTATGCTTCAACACTCAACAGGTTCCCATTCCCATATCATAATGAATATTTGAGCCTTAGGGTTTTACGTTTATTTGGATGAGTATATGAGTTATCGCAAAAAAAAACCAGTCCCAGTGACAACTGGGTTAAATAAGTAGTGATGAATCTTTCACACGCTTCTGTCTCAAAATTAAGCATGATGAGTACGGATACTACACATTGTACGAGACTAAATCCAAATAAGGTATTTAAAGAGTGAGTGGTAATAACTCAATTTTACAAACGATTCTCAAGACCCCTCGCCCTGCTCGCTCGGACTTCCTCCTATGGCTCTCAGGAGCGGATTATCCATTACGGATATGGTGACATCTAAGGCTCTTAAACACTGGCTCGGTAATCGGTAGCAATGCAATTTTTTCGGTTCGTTTCCATAGGCGGAGCCAGCAACCTGGCAACAGTGTATTTGTCCCATTTGATTGCATGGCAAATAATCGATTAGTCACAGGGCCATGGCCCCTTCAAGAATCGGTTGTTTATCATACATTCAAATGGGAATAATGCGCAGTTGCCAGATTGCTGGATCCGCCTATGTTCGTTTCGGTCTTTTTAGTTGGTACTTGTGTTTCTTTCAACATAATGGTATAGTTCGTTTCAGAAGTGTAGACTGGCCTCAATCGATAAGGTTTGGAATATTTTCAACATTTCTCACATCGCATGATGGAAATGAATGAGAGCTTTGGTTTTTCATTTCTAGACGCTTTTAAATCAAAAACACAAAGTTTTGTTTTGATTTGAAGGAATGAAAATTGAAAATTTGCCAAAGATTATGGGTGAGCTCCACCTACATTTCTGAAACGAACTCTAAAAGCAAAAGCACCCGATTTGGGAGCACTGAGTTTGGCGCTATCCAACCGTACTGTTAATGGCTACAAGCACAAGAGCTATTTTCTTAAAATCTTGATTTTTCTGTTACGCCTTTCAGACAAAAAACGGCTGAATTGATGCTCGAATTTAATTCTCCTTTTATACTTAGAGATGATAAAATGCAGCGATTGCCAATACGAACCTCTTTAAATTGTGAAAGAGAATCACTAGAACCAATTTGTCATTTCCAGGGCATTGATATCAAATTGACACTACAAAAAAGATAATTACGATCAGAGTATCATGACATTTCACTATCAAATTGGTCACATTCGCTATCGATGTAAAAGTACTGTCTAAAGGAAGAAGTTAAAATGGGATAGTTCAGCATATAGTTGATAATTACCTTGTCAATCCTAGTAATTTGATGTAATCTTTCTTCTAATGCAGCCATAGTTACAGTTCTTCTTCTAAGCCAATCCAGGCCGTCCAGTGCTGCTGCAATACATCCAGCAGCAATGGTGCAAGGTGAAAAAGTGCTAAACTTGTACTCTGAAACAAACAAAGACATTAAATTAGGGAAAACCGTACTAATCCAGACAATTTTGGCGATTTCAAATCAGACTGAGAAAAAGAAAATAAATAGTAAAATACATGGCTGTCAGTGGCGGCTGGTGAAATGCGATATATCGATGCCCACTCCATTAAAAACTATAGAAAAGTATCGATTTCTCGGGGGTTTAATTGCACCCCCTCACGATCGATACTTTTTAATAGGTTTAAATGGAGTAGACATCGATAAATCGCATTTCACGAGCCGCCACTGATGGCTGTCAACAGGAAAATAGGAAATAAGTAAAAAAAAAACAACAAAAAACATGAGTTTGGCAACACGCTGTAGCGACGAAGTCCAGCCCTTATCTCAGAAAGGAGTGCACACCATGAATATAGACGGTTTCAGTGAAGACGTCATCCGACGACGAGCGTTTCAAACTATCTCTCTCACTCTCACGTAACTCACATGAGAGTCTCATGTAGTGCTATCTCAGTCTTATCGCTAAAACCGTATACAGGGACATTTCACGTGCAAAATATTCCGGCAAAAATCGATTTCTCGAGTCATTTTAGTGATAAAATGTCGCGAAACAAGGCCCTGCATACGGTTTTCGACACTAGAAAGAGAGGCTATGCATGAGGGTCACGGGAGAGTGAGAGAGATAGTTTGAAACGCTACGGGTGTTTCGTCACAGCTGATTATGACCGATGAGTGCATTGTTCTGATTTTTTGGCTAACTGTTGACTTCTGCAGCCACGAATGTCTCTAAATTTGCGCATCCTCTTTTGATCCTAACTTAATCGAAATGCTGATTCTTATACAGAGCATACCTCATGTTTCAAGTTCATTCCTTCTACGATCTGGCAATGACTGAAATCAGTGCACAGTCCTCTCAGATCTGCATTCCTCTTCAATCTGAGCGCGCAACGTTGCCATTCTTCAAAAAATAATCAATCAATGTTCCCATTTAAGTCGATAGATAATCTGAAGAAGTTTCCCGAAATTGGCAACGGTGTCAGTGCAACGGATGCCAAACTGTGCACAAACATTTGCACATGAAGAGGACTCAAAGCCTTACTTGCCAAACCCACAATAACTTATGAGCAATAGATTTTACGATATTTAATGTATCACAGGGCTCATTCCTCGATGGTTGTCGGGCTAATAAGGCAATGAGCCATGAATAAGGTTTAAATGAGCAATTTGAATGTGAGGCACTATCCCTAACCTAAAAAACGGTGTTTATAAAAGATGTAAAACGTGTGCATTAGTTTCATATTTATATCGTCTAAAGCTATTTAACCATAGTATAAAAAAAAAAAAAAAAAAAAAAAAAAAAAAAAAAAAAAAATTGTACATAAAATTTGTACATTGTCGAATTAGTAAAATGTTATAAAAATAAAAAAAAATAAAAAAATTGAGCGCGATTTGGCAACGACGGTCAGTACAAGTCCTCTGGTCTCGACTTCACTCTGGTTCAGTTCCACTTTCCACCTGTTTTCTCCAGGAATTCCGCCGTCTCTTCCCAGTTTCATTTTTCCATTCCTCCCATTCATCGCCATTCACAGCGGGTACAAACGCAAGGGCTGCCTGGATATGACCACGAGGGGGGCGGGGGAGGTGTTGGGGGGGGAGGGGAGACTTAACTGGAGACGTCTCCACAAGACGATTTCGTATTCAGTCCTCGGACGTCGCCAAGAGTGAGGGAGCGTGAGGGCGAGGGTGCGTATGAGCGGCACGAACGTGTATAAAGAATTTTATTGACGGAGCATGAAATTTCCTTGGAATTTTCCTCGAAATTTAGCCGTTTTGAAGAATACAGCGAGAGGTGTGTACTACAATAATGAAGGAAGATCGTTGTTGGTTGCGAGACCTTGAAGGCTGAAGCTCGCACTGTAAAAAATACATATTTTTTTTTTAAATTTAAAATTTTAAGGACATACATTTATTGTTCTCCATGAGTTCAATAAAATCTCGGTTTTGTGATTGTTGATTCACAGATTTCAACGGACGTCAAAAAGAATTTCAAATTTTGAGGAACTTAGGGACTTTTTAACGAGAATGCAGTAAACTAAAAATTGAAAAAAAATGGCAGCAATTTCTTACATTGTCTGAAAAAATTAGAAATAGGGAAAAAATTGGAAAATTTTTGAAAACTGAGATTTTCAATGCCAACCTCTCCTCGCATCCCTCTTCAAATAGTCATTAGTGCTGACTTATCCGACTTCAATTCGATGAAAGCCCAATCAGGCACACAATCATCAATTTTACATCACAGCCCAGCCTGAGTCAATGAACTGGTGATATAAAAACTGCCTGGGTTAAAACCAAGAGGCGACATCGACAATGAAAGCCCGACTTTGTTCGCACCCGGCCAAGCGTAACTTGAAATGAGACTTATATTGTACTGAACTTGGAGGAATAAGAGGAAAATATGGCATTTTAACGGGCTCAAGTCACCCGTGAACAGATACTGCGCAATCTCAACTTAAACGGCCACTTAAAGTTGAAAAAATTAGTAAAATGATTACGATTATGTACTGATAAAGTTCAATATTTTATTTGTTAAGTAACAACGTAAAACATGTATAAAAACAGTCGTAGTATGATGCGCTGATTCCAAGATATCTTAAGAATAAATAAGATACCCAAGAAGTCTAATTCAAGAAGGCAAATGACCTGTCGCTGAAGTCGGGTACAGTCAAAGGTACGGTGCGCCGCGCCGTGAGTATCTGCAATCCGCATTACGATACGGTGGATTTTTGCAGGAAATAAACGCTCACTCTCTCTCTAACACACACCCAACAAAATGTATCGGTATCGTTATTGTGAACCTGGTTTAATTTTCTCTGTAAAAGAGACGTTTCCGTTTCACACTAGTGTACATAAAAATAATGCATATCTTTAGGGTTGGTTCGCAGAGATGAGAAAAATAAATTAATTTAAAAAAAAAAAAAAAAAATCCCGAATGAAATTATTCCAGCTGTACTTCGCATGACATTGTGTTTTCCGTTATTCTACGCCACGGTTCGTTCAGCGAAAACGTCGCAAAAGGTAACCCTAAGCGGTGCCTCAAATTTCCACGGAACCTGAGTAACCGAGTGACATAAATTTTTCGGGCGCATCGTGGCGTCGCATTAAGCATGCAATTAAAAGTTCATATACCGTCATCGCTCAATGCACTCTCTAGTCTCCATCCCATTTATCTCCCTCTCTCTTTCTCGCTCCTTCAAAAAGTGCAATCCCTTTCTTTCTCTTTTTCTCTCTCTCGCTCACTGCACTTTTCACCCCGCGCGCTCATTTCTCTCAAAACAGATGGAGAGAGGCGTGTGACCTGAAAAAGCAACACTGGCTTTCTGGGAGGCCCCCTCGAAAAATTCGTGGTTCCGGTTTCAAAGTTCATTCACATCAGATGCAAATAGAGTGATGAGTATCACCCGCTATGCATTTTGTTGTCACTCGATGCGTACGTAGTAATCACGAAAACACTATCTCCAACTCTTTCACTCTTCCGCCATCAATATCTCTCCCTATCCCTCTCTCTCTCACACACACCTTGTGAGTACTCACGCACGAGCGTATATCAATGAGTCATTTAGGAGTGTTTTTGGAAGTTCAACGGTGCGGCTCAAAAATATTCATCACGTGAGTGCGAAAAAGGTCGCACCTAAAGCAGAACTTATGTGATCTCAAGTTGATCAGAACGCCGCGTCGTCAATCCTCCAATCATGAGCAGATACAGTAATCAGTCTGCCTCTCTCTTCTCCCGTTTGAATGCGTGCGTTAGAAAGAGGCGAAGATAGAGGCTGAAGTCACGTGATGACCTCTCTGTTATCCTTTTCTAACACACGTGTTCAAATGGGAGAAGAGAGAGATAGATATATTCCTTTTTCTGTCCATGCATTCAACGCAACAGAGAAGCGTTTAAGGAAACTTGGAAAACGGGCTGTATGGGCAGTGCGTAGGCGAAAAGGCACAATAAGTAACAAAATATGACAGCTAATTTTGTTGACAAGTGAAAAAAGGAAAGGTCAAACCAACTGTCGACTAATTAATAGGACAACATCATTCATATTCACATCTTCCTGCCTATTATCAGTAAGTCTGAAATGAGGTGAAAGAATTAAACCGGACTTAATTTGAGAGGTGACAAAAATCTTGATCACAAATTGCGTAGCATAATCGTAAAGTTGGAATCGTGTAAGTACCTACAGTATGTTCAAACCATTCCGTCTCAATGAGAGTTTGATAAGAAAAAAAAGTTGCTTCAAAACGGGGAATCTCAAATTCACATTAGGAAATTCCTTCCTCGCGAAATACTACAAAAGGCCTTAATCAGTAAAAGCGACATTCTCTGAGTTCCTCGACGTGCCTTTAGGTTTTCAGAGTTAAATTCAGGACGACGACTTCTCGGACACCCTATACGTAGTCAATGAACTGAGTGCGAACATTTATCATTTGTCAGCTTATTAAATTTGTAAATTAATTTGATACTGTAGTTTATTTCTTCTTCTTCTCTTGAGTTAGCCCACTCTCTTTCGGGCCATGAGTCAAACAACTACAGTAAGTGAGACATTTTTACGACATGAGACGAAATTGTTGTCCTCTGTATGAAACGGAGAGAGAGATTATGTGATTAAGAAAGAATGGGGGAAAATAAGTCCGAGTAACAAGAGGGAAACCTGGGCTCTGCTGAAGTAACCGAAAAATGCAATTCTTAATGGACAACTTATAAATATGACTGATTATGTGGCTTTTATTAGAAACCGGAAAGTTGTACGTGTACGTACAGCAAACGAATTAAATAATGTCAATCGACTCCTTGAATTTTGGCTCAGATAGGCCACCCGCAATGCTGAAATTCATTGAGATACGTGTTGCAGGTTGCCTACCTGAACCAAAATACTAGGCGTCCACCGATATAATTTCGTTGGCTGTACATGGACGAAGCTCGTATTGCGTCAAATGTTTGCAAAACGAAGTATAGGACTCTGCTATAGACCTGTGGGATCAACCGAAACAACGATCAATCGAAACTTTTTTATCTACCCCAAATTTTAATTCTCTGATCAAAAATACGATAAAAAAAGTCGACATTTTTCGATCTATTGGAATGTTTTCGAAGTTTGGAGCGATCGATTGAAATATTCTCAAAGTTTTTCGGATCGATCGTAATGTATTGGACATTTTTTGAAGTTAGTTTTGAGAAATCGATTGGAATTTTTCGAAGTTTCGGGCCATCTATCGATCGAAATTCTATCGAACGTACTAACAGGTTTAAGTGGAGATAACAAACAACACAAGAGAAATATCAATATGGAATCATTCCACTGAATCACCGATCGATTAGTTGAAAATTTCGCGAGGCAATCGAGACGCTATTCAAGAGCTTCAGGCTCCAGGCAAGCTAGTTGGTCGCTCGTAAATAAGTTGAGATTCAACTCGAACGTTGATTCTGGCGAGGCCCGCGGGCACAATAGAACTGACTTTTTCTCACGTTCGCGTTTCTTATAAATGTTATTTTTACAGTAGTTTTACTCCTTCGTTCATTTCTGACAGTGTATTTCTGTTTCTAAGTTTTTTCTGAAAGTTTGTTTTTTAATGCAGCCGACTTGTTTTTTCAAGTTTAAGGTTGAATGAATAGTATCTTTGAAACAGGCATCGAAAAATGCTTACGACACCAAAAAGAAAACTTTTTTTTTTGGTTTTGAAAATGTCGGCTTTTGATACTTATCGGTTTATCCTCCAATTAGAAAAACTCCATGCAATATTTTTTTCAGTTTTGACTTGCCCTAGAGTACAAAAAATGGGTAGCAGCCCTTGAAGGGTGTAGAAGACATCCAGGTCTTCGATGTAGTCCCCAAGGTATATAACTTTCGGGTGACCAAAATAATTCAGCAAGATAGTGCACGACTATCGATATGTTTTTCGATGTATCGAAATTCATATCGACGTATGAGCTTCAATCCTACTTTGCGACCCTTCAACTTCCACGATTCGAGATTGCTTTCAATTTTAGAACAGCAAGCGTTCTTCCGGTGTCATTTTTGTAAATTAACTGAAAATATACTTCTCAATTTTTAAACGATCAGCAAATTGCAATTTTTTTTTGGTAAGCCATTTCGCCATTTCGCCAGTTCAACACGGCAACGCCGATGTCGACGCGACGGTCGGGTTTATCGGATACTCTATTGATAAATCCAATCTGAAAGACAGAGAGAGTGAGTGAGAGAGAGTGAGAGAGAGAGAATGAAAGAGGAGGGGGAAAGAGAGAGAGCGAATGTTAGTGCAATCCCCCAAAAAGGCCTCTCAGCCCAGAGGATGAAGCCAAACTCGCGGTCAGGCCACAGCAACGCGGCGCAGCTCGCGACCGCCACCGCCACAGACAGACTCTTGGCTTGGCCCATGCTACAAGTCTCTCAAGAGAAAGAGAGAGAGAGAGAGAGCGGCGAGAGAGAGACAGAGAAAGAGCGAAAGACTGAGGGAGTGAGAGAGAAAAGAGGCCGCATGCAAGAGTTGAATTACGTTACTATCCTTGACAAACAACCCGCTTTTCTAGGTTATGATGCGCATTTCAAATTGAGGCTCTGTTCAACGAAAGGGTTCAAAAACACCGGATGCGCTCTTAATAACAAATCTCAACACAAATTTAGAGGCAATTTCTGGTGTAGAGGAAACCTGACATTCTTTGGGCCATTTTTTTTGTTTTGTTTTTTTTTTTTCCGAGGCTCCCTCTTCTTCCAAGCCTTTCTCCTCTTCCGAGCCTTATGACGACGGCTCGTTCGATGCGATACTTATGCGACCCCGACCCTGAGAAACAGATTATTCGCAAAGAGTGCGCAATATTTGAAATTGATGAGATGCTATGGATAAGCGTCGATTTCGGAACCAATCACGAACTGGGTCCACAAAGAAAGTGTCGAACTACTTCCGAAGTTCGAAAAATTGTATTGATACCGCGTAAAATTTCGAAATTTGAAGAGCGAAATAAGCGTTCACCCTCCAGGCGGCAGCGGGTGCGGCGTGAACCCATCTTGCAGCCTCGATCCGCGAAGTGCGGGAGCCGCGGGGTGCATCCGGCCGCAATGAGTTTGGTATGCGTCGGACGGGTGGATTGTCGATCGGTGATTGGTGGCGGTGGCGGGGTCGGGGTCGGGGTCGCGGGTGGCCGGACCCCGATGTCCATTGGTCAGTGTTCGCGGTTTTTCGCTTCGGAGGATACCGCGCGGCCCCTCCTCTCCACCGCGGCCGCTCCGCTGCCCAATGATACGCCGCACCACCGCACCCATTATCCGTCATCTTTGCACTTGTTCTGTTCGTCTGGATTATCCTCCGGTACAATGTACTTTACAACCCGATATTGGCACTCATTCATGAATGGAAATAACCAGAGGAATGGGGATGGAAGGAGCCACGGGAGACAGGGAGGGAGGAGGGAAGTCACTAAGCGGATCCAAGAAATTGTCCTTTCTTTCTCTATTTCCATTTGAACGCGTGTGTTAGAAAAGGATAGACGAGGGCAGTGGCGTCGCGTGCAATTTGGCAACAATGCATTCTATCCATTTAAACTCATGTAAAATATCGAATTCAGGGGGTGCATAGTGCACAAGGAAAATTCGATATATTTAATGAGTTTAAATGGAGCAGTTGCATTGTTGCCAGATGGCACGCGACGCCACTGGACGAGGGGGCGAAAATCACGTGACTGCCCCTGTTCTTTCCTTTTCTAACACACGCATTAAAATGAGGAAAGAGAAAAAAGGATAGATTCATGGATCCACAAGTGAGGGCAGTGCTTTTTCACACTTTTCGAACCAACTGAGGATCGCACAGCCTGCACGATGGGCAATCCCTGTCAGCGGCGAGGCGTGCGATTTGGCAACGTTCCTTTCCCCCTATTTAAACACATTAGAAAGGTCGAAATGCCTGGTCATCGCCGATGACTGGAGCGTTCGACTTTGTTGGTGTATTTAAATGAAGAAAATACATTGTTGCCAAATTCCACGCTCCGCCACTGATCCCTGTTCATTTTTCCATACAATCCATCTGGGTATTGACTAAGCGATCGTCGAAACGAAAAGGTCCGTCACAAGCAGTTCAAGACTTTTTGTTGTTGTTTGTTTTCTTGTTTTCAAAATATCTGTCGATGTTGATTGATAAAGTTGAGTGGGTTTATCAACACGACGTAAACTTATCGACCTAGGAATACGAGCGCCACTGTACTGTAGGGATAGATGAAGTGTTGTCATCAACATTTTGATTAAAGGAGGGCCATGAATTATCAGGTTTGCTCTTTAGTAAAATCAAGCTTAGGGTAGTAATGAGTTTTCTATGGGAAAGAGCAAACCTGACATTTTGTACCTGATGCTTAAGGGAACCCCCAAAAAAATTGGTGTTCAAAGTACCCAGGACTCCGGAGGACATTAGAAGGTTTTAAAAAGTTCTGAGTCGATCTGAAATGCCTCCTTTTGACCTTTAACAGGTGATGATGGGCGGACATTTTTTTTTTTTCATGAACTTTACGTTCAAAACCTTTTTTTTTTTTTTTTTTTTTTTTTTTTTTTTTCTTTTTTTACCGGGAATCAAAATCTAAAAAACATCAGATGTGCTCATTACTAGAAACCCGCATTAGAATAGTTTATAGTTTTCTAATAAATAACAAACCTGACGCGGGATATTCCATAGCCTCTCAATCACAAAGTACCAAAAAAGAACCAAAATTAAGGCTAACTAAGGAGTAAGGATACCTAAGGCTTCTGGTAAAGAGCAAACCTAATGTATTTATGTCTTTTGATCCACCCCGGTGTCCCCGATTTCCCCGGTGCAAATAGTGACGATGACAAATTTGTTTTTCTTCATTCCAAATCACTTTTTATAAATAAAGCGCTGGGTGCAGGCCGCAGGGTGAGAACGAGGAGAGAGCGAGGAAGCGGAAATGGGGGGGGGAGTGAGGGGGAGAGTAAACGTGAAAAAATAGGGATAGGCAGAAACTTACATTGTATAAAGAGAAATATCAGCAATGATAAGACGTATCTAAGTTCAGTGACCTTCCCTTGACTTCACGTATTCTCGTTGGGGGTCTTTGGCCACGTCCGCGTCCGTCGCGCGGTTATGTCGAAAGCTTTTCTGATGACATCACGAAACGGAAACGGATGTAGGGCGAGAAAAACTACCGAACGTCCGATATATCGAAAGATGTCGACTAGCTCTTTCGACAACTTTTCAGAGTAAGTCCGCTCAACTCTGTCGAATCGAAAAATTTTAAAAATGAAAAAAACGAGGCACCACTCTGAAAAAGAAATATCGGTTCGCCCGACTCTAACTAGTAGTGAAATTTGCGAAATCAAATTTATTGGTAAGCAAATTAATAAATTAATACCAGGGACCAACTCAAAGAGGTACTACATATCCAATTTTGAAGGTAGCTCTCACCCAACATAAAAGGGACAAGCTACCAATGGGGCTCTTGCAAACTTTTGCTACAGGGGATTGAAGAGTTGATTCTTGCATAAAAACCTGTAAAAATGACAATGAGTACACTAAAAAATCACGAAAATCACTCTGAGAATCGGGCTTAATGGCAGAAAGACGCAGGTATCATGGGGGATTCCTATCTAAATTGAGATATATCTCTGAGTTTCCTTAGAGAAAGTGACAAATTAGACAGGAGTCTCCCATGATACCTGCGTTGAACCGCCAGTACGAACTTGGCGTTTTAGCAGTTATTTGAGTTTATTACTGAATTTTAGACTTCCTCAGAGCGCTTTTCGTGATTTTCGCTGGTTTTTACTTCAGATTAGACTGTTCATTTGCCCACAGCAAAAGTTTGCAAGAGCCCCATTATTGTTTTGGAGTACCTACTTTATTGGGTAAATACAGCCGATAAAATTGATTGCGCAAATTTTACGAATAACTAGTCAAGCGAACCAACTTTCCTTTTACAGAGAACTGACCGATACAGAAGTCGCTCCCCAAAATTTAGCGTCGTTCAATAAGTGAGCGTAAAAAATTGCTAAAATTTACCCTAAGCTCCCTCAAAACTTTCTTACTACGGTATGATACCAAAATTGTGTAGGATCAAGTTCATCGTAGTTTAGTACGAACTTGAGAATGATAAACGCAAAAGTAAAAAAGCGATCTTGCCGAGAGAGGCGAACAACCGCAATGAATAAAAATCAAGTTTTTTTTTTTTTTTTTTTTTTTGCCATCGCGATATAAAGAGAGAAAAAAATAAGGAAATTTTATATTGATTTCATTGGCTCATTGACACCGGTTTTTATGAGCCCCGACTATGATATCATCAGCCCCCGCGGGCAGTTAAGGGGCCCCAAGTTTGATTAAGGAGATTTGAGAGAGCGCTATCATTTTGGCAACTAGAGAACAATCGATTACCGTTCGTCTTCACATAACCACAAACCTACATGCCAAAGAGTCGATTAATTGGCGGTTTAATTGAGCACCCTGATAAACGATTATTTTCCTTGAGTTTAAATGAAAGAGAAATGAATACAGAACATAACTCGAGCAGCCATTGCTATCGTTGAGCAAACAATCTATTGAGCCATTCAAACACCCACTCATCAATTGCGATGTGTACTACTGGCATTCCTTAACTGGACAGCAACCCTCAATATAGATTTAAAATTCGTTTTACAGGGACAACCCGAAATTCTGCTCTAAATTTTGGGATTTTGGGATAATATGTGCGCTCAAGGGACTGTTCCACTATGGTCTGACGCATCGAAATTAAGTGGCCGAAAATCAGCGAAGAAAAGTCGTAAAAAATCATCGTGTTTGACCTGTTAAGCTTAATTTGAAACTTTCCAGTGATATTTATAGGTTTAACTTCCTTTTTGAATCTGATTTCTGTTCAAAAAGAAGGTTAAATAACATTATAAATGATAAAGGAATAGAAATTTACTTCCCAATTTTTTTCCACTTTTTGATGATCTCACACCATAGTGTGTTACGTCCCTTTTTAAGAAAAGAAAAGAAAAAAAAAAAAAATCTTAACTTTCTATGACGAGTCAACACACATTGAGACAAAAGATTCAGGAAAAATATTGTATCCTGCGTTTCAGTTCTTCACTAATTTAGAGCCTACAGCAAAATCAGCGAGGTCATCATCTTACCAAACTTTTCAGGTGTATTAGGTTTCCGACCCATGGAACGAGTTAGCTCGAGATGATTTTGCGAATAAATTAATACTAAAAGTAAGCTTTATTGAGGATGACGTTTGCTCAACAAAAACACAACAGACAATTTAAAGCGAATGATTGCACATAAACGTCACGAATTATAATGTCCCCTTCAAGGGGTGGCAACTTCGCAAACTCTCCCCCCCCCATCCCCCACCATTGAGAAACTGGATTCGACCGTGGTTAATATAACTCAAGCTGAACTATCGATCTTTATCAGCGCAGTAACTTAACCTTATTGCTCAAATAGAATGTCTAGAAAGATATTATAATCACAACAAAAGACATGCGAATAATTCGTTCATTTGCGACTGCTCTATGAGCCTGAAATTGAGCAAATTGAGACTTCATAATTTGTGAGCGAAAGGGTCAGTGGCGTATTGGGGGGCCCCCGACCAAAAGAGCGCCACAGGGGTTCTCAATTAGGACCCCCAGTTTACATCGAATCCGCGTTTTTTACAAAATCTAACATTTAAAAAATGAAAGATAGAGTGAGGAGAGAGAAAAAAATATCAGTAAATTGAAAGTGAAGAGCTTTATCGTTCCGTTAGCTGCAAAACGTTAAACCTAAAAATATGCATTTTTCGTGGTTTGAAATGAATATTGTAATGCGGCTAAAAAAATGAAATTGAGATTTTTCCTTTCGTGGGAGTTCAACGAAATTTTAGAGCTTAGACCAGTGTAAAAAACACATTCCGTGAGCACCCAAATTTTAAAAAACTTCAGATTAGGACCCGAGTCCTCACAGACCCCCATTTATTGTGAGACTTGCAGGAGACCCCAACTGAAAGTCCGCGGGGGGACGCCACTGGAAAGGGTTAAGAAGTCAAAATTATGACAAAGTATCCCCGCATCTTCAGTCAAATTAAATCAGGTCAATTAAGTGTCTGAAGTATCGATTAATCGAGGTTTCGGTCAATTCTAGCCCGTATCGAACTTCGATGTGTCATGTAAGGAGGGGGCAGATCGCGCAAATACACAAAGTCCTCACAGCCTGGGAGAAGAGAGGAGACTTGGAGACAGGCGATGAGGGGGGGGGGGCGCAGAAAGAGATCGGTGCAGGGTCCTGAGAACCGCGATTTACGATTCGCACACGCTTGCGGGGCAACTGCGCGGTCCGCGAAGTTGTCAAACCGACTTACATCATTTATTCTCTCATATGGTATTTTTTTTTTTCTTTTTTGGTAAAGGAATCTCATACAGAGTCAAGGTCGCCGGAAACAACGTATGTATAGACATATATGTAGACATACGCACACACATATTAAAAAACCTCTAATCTTGACTCCACTCAGTCTGTTTGTCTCTCTCTCTCTCCCACTCACTCTCTCGCTCTCTATCTCTCTTAAGCACTCACACTCAAACACGTAAACACACAAACACATACCCTTCTCTCCTTCTCGTCCCATCCTCCCCCCCTCTCTCTCAGGCACTCTCCTCCTCTCCCTCTCTTTGTCACTCGAGAATAAGTTCAAAGACTCTCCATACGTCAGGCTCGCTCCCCTCTGACGAGCTCTGATCAGATGTGCCTTATAATTTCTGGCGATGAAAAGATTCCGATTGTGCAGTGCTTGAAATTGAATTTTTAATGCTGAGGCGCCGGCACACCACACTGCACACATGGGGTGAGTAAAAAAAGAATCCTTAGGAAACTGAGCCGGGTCCCGCGTCCCGTAGGCGTGGTGGCGCAAGCAAATATACTCCGGCAAATTTCAGGGAACAGTTCGACCTTGACGAATGGCAACGCGTGCTTCGAAAGTTAAAGCGAAATGGATGAGTTTCCATATAGTTGAAATTCCGACCATTAAACTACGAGCGATCTCTTGTTGTTGCGATTTATTACATTAGCGATGATACTTGACTGAAGTATGCAAAACGCAACACATCTAATACACGTGTAGAATATGCGCTTGTGCATTGCGTATTGCATACCCTGACCAGATATCATTGTCCCCGCTAGTACGTGTGATTCTAGACGAAAATTGACATTATATTCTTGCTTCAATTTTTTTGTTCGGTCAGATAATGATAAATAAACTCGACTTTTGTCCTCAAAAGACCCGACCCCCCCCCCCCCCCCCCCCCCCGAGAACTTTCCTGTACATTTTTTACGGGACTTTATTTTTTGACGGCAGTCGATTCACTCACGTGCACTCACAAATCAGTGGCGTCGCTTTCAATCCAGAAACGCAGCATTTCGGCCGTTTAAACACACGCAAAACATCAAACTACTGGAGGTGCATAGTTACGATTCCTCGATTCGATATTTGGCAGGGGTTTAAATGAAATACAAGCAGTGTTTCTAGAGTGCAAGCGACGCCACTGCGTGCAATGAGCTACCGAGGTAAATATAACATTTCCTTGAATTTGGTTCATAATTGCGGATTCAGATGGAGTTTTTTGGCCGAGTGGGTATAGGCATAGGGACATCTAGCTGTATTGAATTTTATGAAATATTTATAGGGAAAGAAAAAAAAATCATTACTAAGATCAATAAGATGCAACAAACAAGGGCCTAGGTCTTTGGGTCTTTTGATTCCGCCATTTGACGCACTGGCAGGACATTTTGAGAGAACTGAATCATGAATGGACCAGTGCGACTCATTTCTCACCTGAAAGAAACGAGGCCTACCGCTAACTGTCAACACTACGGCTACTGATAATTTATCTCAACCCTTTTAATTCACAAGAATCTGAATTCAAACGGATCAAAATTTCACGGTCAAACTTCCAGGTCTTGCAACGGGGGGTCATTAGCAAAAGACGAATCGGTAAAGAAGTACGTTAAGATGAATGGAAATCTTGAGATCTTCGAATGGACAACGAGAACCGTATCTAACGGTAGCCGCTGAGCAGCGTGCCGAATATATTTCAGGGGGCGCTTTAGCAAGGAAACGCAACCGTGTAAATTGACGAGGAAATCGGGATTCATCTGAGATTCAAAGGCAGAAGATACGTGAAGGTGGTCTCAGGGATCGGATTTGATGACTACAGTGTTGCCACGTCACCGTTTTTCGGACTCAATTGCAACTCATTTCCAATTTCCAACTTCCTTGTCTATAATTCCCATCTATAATTGCAGCTCTCTATGCTGAGAAAAGTGGTTCATCATATAGAAAGCTGCAATTAGATAGGACTCCGTGGCCACCCACTTATTTGTCCGATCCACTTTGTATATTTTTGAAACGCATGAATTGAGTTTGTGGGTGGATTTTGTAACTTTTTGATGCTCTCAATCTAATGTTGTTGAGATTTTATGCAGGAACCGACCCTCCATATCGCTGTAGCAAAAGTTTGCGACAGATCTTAAGATTTTTTTTTTTGTCTCGTTGATTTTACCCAAAAACCTGGCGACAGTGTCTGTGGCACAAGATGCGTGATAGCTCATCAAAAAGACTGCGATAAAAAGAAAAAGGAAAGTCCGTAGAGTCGAGAGAAAGGATGCGTTCCTTTTATATACCAGCACTGGATTCTGACGCCAGGTAAAAGGATAGGGACAAAGGTACTCAAAACCGTCAGCACACCTTTTGTAAACATATCAAAGGATAATCGCGCCAGAGGAGCACTGGAGCAGGAGTTGGACGACACCAGAACCGTTGCTCGGTGGATGCACCATTGCGCCATGCGCACCGGAGGCCCGCATCCTGCATTCATACTCTACACATTGCGGTCCTTTGGTAAGAGAGATGCACTTGTCGTAGTCATTTGAAAAGAACACGAGTTTTAGATTTCGTAATTCAAAAAGGAATTCGCGGAAGGTAAATAGATATTAATGACGCTAATAGCCCTTTCGATTATACTGGATCCCTCATGAGTGATGATGGAGGTTTGGCGAAAGCTCTCGAAGATCATCCCATTTGAACGTATGATGAACAATCGATTCTTAAGGCGACCATGGCTCTTTTACTAATCGATCGTTTCTCATGCATTCAAATGGGTATACTTCGATTATACTGGATCCCTCATGAGTGATGATGGAGGTTTGGCGAAAGCTCTCGAACATCGCCCCATTTGAACGTATGATGAGCAATCGATTCTTAAGGCGACCATGGCCCTTTAACTATTCGATCGTTTCTCATGTATTCAAATGGGTATAATAGACAGTTGCAAGATTGCTGTATCCGTCTTTGCATCGAGATATGTGTCAAAATGTCACGCGGGAATTATAATGGCTTCACTTACTCAGCTTCATTCATAAAGTCATTCATAAAGTCTAAAAATTTGCACAAAACAGCCGTCAGTACTCAGTAGTCCTCCTGCAGTTTGGCCCCCTTTTTTGCGCTGGGTCGGAACCAATGAAGCCATGCATTACTCATAATCAAATCACATGCTATTCAAAGTTACCGCGATTGGCTAAGCTCTGATGGGTGGGTTCAGTGACACTCGAAACTCTGTGTATAGAAGTGGGGAAAAAGTAGACTTTAAAAGGAAATCTGACTGAACGTCAATGAATTATTTGTACTGGTTACGAACGCACGCGCGGACGCAGCGCGGGCGGCCTTGCTAGGTTGATAGACCTTTCCAAGTTTTAATCGATATACTTTTGATAAAAAGAAACCGTGTCTCTTTTAATTGGACCTTATTCTTTTTTTTTCATTTCTTTAAAAACTTGAATTGAGACACATAAAATAAAAAAAAAAAATAAAATGAAAATGAAATAAAAATAATAGCATTCATTATTTTTCGTAACAATGGTACATTACGCATGCAAACGTGGCAATGCAAATGTGAGACGTTGCCAAGTTCAAGAACGGATTCTCAAAGTTGCGGAGTATTTTAAGATTTTTTTTTTGTTGAAACAATAAATCCAATGTGTGTTAAAATTTCAGGTTTCTTGTTTACTTTTTGCCAATTGGATGGGTTGCGGTGAAAAAAGGGAAACGTTTCTCGATGATTTCTACAGACGATTTTAGTGGAAAGTCAACGGTTAGCCAACGATGCACTCATCGGTTGCAAATCAGCTGTGACTAAACACTCTCAGCGTTCCAAAACTATCCCTCTCACTCTCCCGTGACTCTCATGCATAGCTATCTCTTTCTAGCATCAAAATTCTTAAACAGGACCTTCGTTTACACAATTTTCTTATCAAAATTGCATTAAAATGACTACAGAAGTTCATTTCTGCCAAAAACTCCACAAAAACTTATCTGTATACAATTTTAGCGACGAGAGTGAGATAGCAGTAAATACGGGTCACTTGAGAAAGATATAGATAATTTCGAATGATTGACGAACTGTTTCACCGGATGACGTCATCGCTAAAACCGTCTATTAAGGGTGGCCAAAGGAATACAAGATGAAAACTCCTAACTTTCCTCAGGGTTTGTGAAAATCCACTTCCACGAAGGTAAGTGACTAACATGGGCGATGCCAGTGGTCGAATGGGGGGAGGGGGGGGGGGCTAAAAAAAATCAAAGACTTCCTTTTTTTTGCTTTTCAGTTTCAGTACTTTCATTTTCAAAAAATAAAAGCCCCTTGTTCTCAAAAAAGTGGGGAGAGGGGCAATAGCCCCAATAGCCCCATACACGCTCCGCTTATGGTGACCAACCTTCTAAAAATTTGTGAGGAAAAATTGCAGACTTTTCTTCAGTAACATGGCAACAGTGTTCATCGTTACGGTTCCCGATTGGTCAATGGTCAAACGAAGGGAGAAAGAGCAAAAATTGTAATAATATAAAAAAAGGAAAAAGAAAAACCTAAATTCCCACAGACCTTTGCTATCCTTGCGGTGATGATGGCGCTAATAAATTACGACCTCATTTGAATTTTCCGCTCTCTCTCCGTCATTCTCATTTAAATTTTCCTCTCTTTCTCTCCCTCTTTCCATTCGAAGAAAAGCCGATAAGATCGCGCGACGGACGATGCAAATGTGAATAGTGCGAGAGCTCAGATCGAGACGGTTTTTGTGCTTTTTCCGCGGCCGCCGTGGACCCTCCACCCCCCCTCCGCCCCCATCCTCCCTGCAACCACTCCTTTTACTTTCAGAAGGGGAGGGGGGAATGACTCTGTCTCAGCGTGAAAATATCGCCGTGGAGGTCTAAAAAAAAGTAGAAAAAGTTGGGTTCAGTTCACCTCGAGGTTGCGCGCGATAAACGACGCGAATAGGAAGACGAAGCGAAAGAAGGCGAGGCTGGCGAGGTGACCAATCACAATCTCGATCGAGTGCAGCGACGCACGATCATCAATAAGTAGTCGAGACTTCGCCTATGTTCGATGCATCGAACAATTCGATACTTCAATGCATAAATGGGTCGATACATTCCTATTGACAGTTAGGGGATGCGTCGGGTCAGTTTATCGATGTATCGAAAGACGAAACTCGTCATTTGCAGACACGAAACAAATTGCTGTCACTTTCGAGACTAACTCGATTCATCAGAGATGTTCAATCAGCGTAATGAACCAAAGATTACTTATTTTACATACAGATATGGCATAAGCCCGAATTTTGTTAAGTTGACTCCGTCCGTGATACAACCGGGCATACAGAGGGGATCATAAAGATTACAGAGAAAAGATTACATTTTCCATGTTTGTCTGTTACAAAACTGTTCCATGTTCCACGTTTCACGTTCCGTGTTTGTTCTAGTTTCGCAAACAAACACAGGAAAAGTGGGAAACGTAATCTTTTCGAACCAGAATTCTGTAATCTTTATGATCCCCTCTGTATGCCCGGTTGTATCACGGCCGGCGTTTTATCCATTTTTCACTTAACACAGGCGAGATGGCTAATGCCATATCTGTATGTATAAGTAATCCTTGTAACGAACTATCAATCGATTCACTATTTTAATTATTGATGAAGCATTTCACCATCCTTCCAGGGATAGTTTCAGAAGAGTTTGCTGTTGGCAGTTTTTTGTACACATGCGTGAAGGGATCCATATCCGTCTTCTGCGCAAGTTACCGTCGCGTTACCCGTCAGCGCAACCAGTATAGAAACGTTGACAGTAGGTACAGCGTAGATTCTGGTCATGAAAACGAGAATACGCCCGCCCGTCCACGCATGTGCACAAAAAGCTGTGTACGGAAGACACTTCTGAAACAACCTCTACTGGTTTATCGTTTAACCCTTTCAATGTCACGCTCGTGCATACTCGTTTCTGCAGTGACTAGATCTACCTCACACAATGTCAGTTTTTTGTTTTTTTGTTTTTTTGTTTTGTTTTTTTTTTTTTTGTTTTTTTTTGTTGTTGTTTTTTTTTTTTTAAACCACAGTAAGTGCGACTCCAAATTGTTAACATTTGAAACATAGTGTTTCCTCGAGCGCCTTCAATTAATTGTGTATGCAAAATTAGTATCGTGGTGTAAGAAAATTTAGCTACCCATAAAATTTGAGGGCTCACAATGATTTGTCCTCGTCATCCGAGAGTTACAGGGTTAAAGACCAACTTCTAGACGCAAGAAACTTAGAGATCCGATCCAGCAACTTATTCTGACAGCGGACTGTGAACAATATAGGTACTATCTTTTTCAGCCAATTGAACCTCTCCAAAAATATCGATTCATCGGTTGTTTGATTGAACTCATCCAGGGATCGATTCATTTTCATGGGTTAAACAAGGAGGGGAAATCAATAAATCGAAATCCAAGATTCGCCACTGGTTCGCGTGTTCATTCGTCAGCGTAATCGACTAATAATTAATACGTTTGTTGCCCAGACCGACCGCCGCGGCGGCCAAACTGGTTTTCATTTCTGCACGAAAAAATCATTGCGAGCTACCAAGAATTTTATACACAGTGATAATAGGACTCCCCTCCCCCACCAAAAGGAAGGAGAAAGAAAATAAATCAAAGAGTGAAAGAAGAAGAAAAAGAAGCGAAGGTGCAATGTCCCATAGTCATTCATTTGAGTCGGAATGACAACAAGCTCTGAACACCGGCTCTTCTCTTAAGACAACGCCTTCTCAAATATGCTCTTGATTTGGCAATGGACAGGCCCCCAACGACGGGCGAGGGGGCCTCCCGATTGTGTTTTTCGGGGGTTCATCTCATCTTACCAGTGACGGCATATTTTCCGCTCCGGCGACAGCTTGACTGGCTTGATTCCACGAGAGAGAATGAGAAGCGATCGACTTTTTATCAATTTTCATGCCGGACTGTTACGTACTCCGTTCTCTCTTTTTCACGATAGCTCAGAATCAATGACTCGACCTTTCCTTGTCGTACAGCAATGTAACGTGATCCCGGGAGACGACAATGGGTCTGTTGCAAACTTTTGCTACAACGATTAAGAGTGTTTAATGTAGTGTAAAATCGCCAGAAAAGTCCATTGGTGGCATCAGAAAGTCATAAAATGCGATAATAAACTCACATGAGGCGTTTAATAAAATCCAAGATGGCGGATAAATATCTAGCAATTTGTATGCATGCACCAAGAACATCCAAGAATAGCCAACCTCACAATATCGATCACAACCAATCACAACGTAAGCAAACACATAGCCTCTACCTCTAGCGAGGTTGTCAAAGTTGGCCATTCTTGGATGTTCACGGTGCATGCATACAGATTCCTCGATATTTATCCGCCATCTTGGATTTCACTAAACGCTTCTTGCGAGTTTATTATTGCATTTTATGACTTTCTATAATGCCACCAATGGACTTTTCAGGCGGTTTTCCATTAGATTACACACTCTTAATCGGCGTAGCAAAAGTTTGCAACAGACCCATTGTACGGTTTTGTGCGGCTAACTAACAGTGGGAATCAACGGAGATTCGTTCTACTCTGCTTCAACCCATTCGATGCGTCTTTTGCACACAGCAATCAGCGTCACTTACTACAGCAATAAGGAGTATCAATGAGTCTGTTGCAAACTTTTGCAACTGCATAATGAAAGGTTGATACCTATGCAAAATCGCGGGGAAATCACATTGAAAGCATCAAAAAGTCTCGAAATCTACTCAAAAACTCACAAACAGCGTTTTAAAAGAAATTTAAGATAGCGATCAAATGCTAGCGGAGACTCCACAATGGTAGAGTCCCATCTAATTGCAGCTTTCTCTGTGAATAATCATTTTTCTCAGCATAGAAAGTTGCGATTAGACGGGATTCCCCCATTGTGGCCAGCTCATTTGACCACCATCTTGGAATTTTGTTTAAACGCATTTATTTAGTTTGTGAGTCAATTTTCAAACTTTCTATAATGTTCCCCACGTTATTTTTAAGGGATTTTACACCAGAATAGTCCCTCTTTATAGCTGTGGCAAAATATTGCAACTATGACCCACTATTGCCATAGAATTTTACCCAAAAGAACAGATGAACGGACTAAGATGACTAAGAACCTTTAAAGTCTACTCATACAGTTATAAGTATGCATTTTTAAAATTAGTCAGATGAAATAGCGCGTTCGCACATTTTTTACAGTAAACAATCAAGCAGCTAGCTCACCATATGTCAGGGTCAGTCATCACCCAGTCCAGTTCAGTCAGTCACCGTAAGCGCTGATTACACGACCAAACTGATCATCAACTTAGAGAGAATCGATCAAAAAAGCTTACTCTTCATGAGTCACATAAAGTAAACATTTGCAATCAACGCGCTGTTTTAAGATAAGTTCGATCATGTAAACAGCGCTTCATGGTGACTGGACATGGTAATGACTATAAAGCAATAATTGCTCAATTGTTTATTTATTATAGAAATTGCGAGCGCACTGTCTTAATTGATGGATTTAAAAAAAAAACAAAACAAAACAAAACAAAAAAAAACAAACAATCAAACAAGCCAAAAAAAAAAAACAAAAAACAAAAACAACATTTTCAGTTTCATAGAGGGAGGAACATTCGCTGGAGGCGCGCATATAATCGATAAATCCAAAACCATTTTATCAAAATCAAAATATTTTTCTGCAACGATAACTTGCAACTTAACAAGTGTACGGAACACAACTTGAAAAATAGTAGAACAACTATATTAAAAACAAAAATTCAGAGTTCTATAAATTAGTTGACACTCAGCGTCTGGATGTTGTTCATTGTTCTCAAAAGAAATGAGTTCCACACATTTCACGCAAGAAAGGACTAGTTCAGTTCACAAGTAAACCAGAGACATGTTTCGGTCTTTGCCGAAACAATATAACAGTGAAAGAAGCATGAAACAATGGTCCCTTGCGTTAAAATAATAAGTAAACATAATTTCAAAGTGAACATAGTCTAGACGAGTGGCAATCGATAGAACTGTGTTTTTTACGACACTTTGATTGGAATAATACACAGCATATTGGCTAAAAACATAGTTTTTCGACTATTTTTTGTTCAAATTGGAAATGCTGTTACAAACAACTGGATTTGCAGTGACAAATTGAAAAAGTCGAACTCGAAACTCGAAGAATATCGAAAATACATTTAATGCGGTGTAAATTGGACGGATTGAAAAGAAGTCTCATTAGAGATTCCCTGCAAGATCCTAAAAAATTAAGGAAAACAATAATAATAAAAAACCCTAGCATTCTAGTCAGAGATTAGACGCAGAGAAGGTTTATTAGTCCCTATCGCTCTCCGCTCACGAACAGTTATGACAACAAAATCATAACGGGTCCTTTGCTTCCCCAAACCTCAAACACAGGACGACGAGCGATATCAGTTTGTCGATAACAACCCCACAGCGCACATTGAAAATATTCAATGGTTTTTGTTACAATTCTTTCCTTCCTTTCCTTGCCAAGTTGTTCATACGTCAGAATAATTTTATTGTATTAGAAAACTTCCCAAAAAAGTTGCATGATCACAAGGAAAGAATCATACATGCTTAATTGTTTAAGGACCGCGCAGTTAGTTGTAAAACTTAAAAGGAAATAAAATCATGAGAAATCAAAAGCTAGCGAAGATATCAACACTTTTTTGGGAGGAAAAATCAACATGCATCAAACCGCTTTGTTCCTATGAATTGTGGAAAATGACAAAGCTTATGAAATTTTACTGTAATCGCTCGAGAACATACCATGAGGAGTCCGCTCTCAAAGAGAACAAAAATATATATAAAAAAAATTAATAACATGTTCCTTTTTCGAAAATGAAATTTTAAAAACTACGATTTTACCCGTGGACTTGAATTCAACAAAGACAATTTTTTAATTTTTTTTGTTTTATTTTTTTTATTTTACATTTATTTATTTTAAAAAAAAAAAAAAAAAAAAATCGTGCTCTTCACTCAAGGTCAGCATTTTTGACGGATATTATATATAAAAAAAAAAAAGAAGAAAAAAAAATTGATTGTTACAAATAGAAGGTTACCCCGTTTAGAAAAAAAAGAAAAAACTTGGTACATTACATTTATAGGTCTGACATTCATCACAACGTTGACAGTTAATTAGATAAAACGCCCCAAAGGATCCTAACCTTAAGTGCAAAGCACCTTTAAGAGAAATTTTCCTTTGTTGCAACCATCAAGACCGCAATAAGTCTTTCTGAATAGTTAATTTTAAGTTGTTTTTCTAACTTCGCTGACTGGAAACATAATTCGTTGTACAACGATTATAAACCATTTTTACGAAATTATGGATTTTATTTTTCTCACTGTGCGCGCGATGACAACGTTACGTAAACAGCCCGAAAAAAGCACCGATTTCGATTTTTTTTCTGAGCGATCATGATGATAAGGCGGAGAGGGTCCATAGCAAAGCAAGGGGGATTGACGCGGAGTGACTCCCGCGCGGGGACAGAAACTTGTAAGGAGTGAGACAGCGTGGGAAGTGTTGTATAAATATAAACAAAATTTAAAAAGAAAATAAATGACGGGTGAAAAGATTATATTTTCCCCTTTCGTCGGTACACTTACCTCTGACACACATCGAAATAAGGAAATGGGCATGTTTTTGAACTTTGGGATAATCGTAAATGAGGTTATCGTCTATTCGTTTGACTAAATAATAAACAAAGTCGTGGGGTAAGACAGCCGTTGTGTCCCATTTTAGCTTTGATAGAACCAACATTTCCCATAACTGAAACAAAAGCAACAAAAAAGGAGAAAATTAGTGAAATGAACAGGGAAAAAATTCAAAGTTGTTGCATGATTATGCATGACGCAGTGAATTGATTGGTTGAAAAGTTAACAGGAAACAGTAGCGTGTATCCAGTGGAGTCCAAACACCCCCCCCCCAAACTCTCGATTTGCGCCAACCCTCCTCCTGTTTTCCACTAGCCCTAGTCTGCCTGACCACAGTATTTACATTCTAGGGGTAGCCATGGATAAATAATTACTACGGCCACAGTTTTAATTTTTGTTTCACAAAATTTTGGGAATATGCTCCTAAGGGTTTTTGTAGAGCTATTTGTGAAGCTCAAGTTTCTATGAGCGTTTTCGGGGAAATGGCACGATAATATGTCACGTGCTGGGGTGGGCCTCCGAGGCCCATGTCAGGCAGACTAGGGCTAGAAAACTTTTTCTTTTTTTTTTTTTTTTTTCTTTCATTTTTTCAATTTGCCAAATCTTTAGGCTTTGGTCTGAAAACTGTGATTGATTCAGCTTCCAAAATTACCAACGTAACAAGCGCAAAACACACTTCCTTGAATCAGCATATTATACGAAAAACAAGAAAATTGAAGACAAAATCACATACATACATACGGACAGCGACGATAGCATAAGGTGCTTGCGCTACGCGACAGCACCTAAAAAGGACAAGAAAAGTTTACAAAACGTCTCATTTTCAAAAGTTAGGAAAAGATAGCGTCAATAGAGAACTTAAACTTGAATTGGGGTTGCATGTTTCTTTGAGAACGTAGATAATGATGTTCAATATTCAAGGGTGAAGGATTTTTAAAGGGGACGCACTGTCTTTTTTAGTAACACTTCAAAAGCCTACCGATGGTTAATCGTTGGTAGAGGTAATAGATTCCTCTTTGATGCAATATCAATAGCGGACGTTTACTACTTAAGATGTGTCAAGAGCTTAAGTATATTAGATGACTTCCTGCATGCTGATTAAACTTTAAGCAGCTTTACATAGATCGTGCAATCGGCTCCTTTGGCTTGGCCTGGGGTGACTGACCCACCACCACGTGTAGGGTTAATGTTGGTAATGAGTGGGTTGATTGGCCTTGGCCAACATGGCTTTTTGCAATGACCAAAAAAAAACGATGTGAAAACTTATGGGAAAGAAATGAAAATTATGAATGAATTCAATCTGAAAAATGTGAATTGAATATAATTAAGACAAACATTATTTATCGGTGAAAATGAGGCTGAGAAAATTCGTCGAAACTGAGGTAAATTAACCTATATACCAGCGAGGAATTACATTCCGACGAGTTCTTGATTACAGGGTAATTTAGGGGGCTACAGGGAAGGGGGGGGCGTCCGCCGTCCGGGCACTAATCAAGTTTTGAGATCAGATGATTGGCATCAGTTTTCCCGATGTAAAAGATCAGCTGACGTGAGCCGATCAAAACAAAGATATCGGGGGGGGGGGGGGGGTACAAAATTTAAAAATGCCATTACCCTCAACCGGCCCCCCTACGGTCTACACCCTGTTTTCCGCAAGCAAATCAAGACGAAAACACGAGGCAAATCGAATGACAACTGTGTCAGAAAAACTCTGCAGACTCCATCACGTAAGATATGCAAGGAAAAATAAGGAAAAACGGGCGAGGAGACGCTTCCTTTTGAGACCGTTCACAAGGAAACTCCGGAAACCGTAAATGCAGCGCTTCAATAACAACGCAGCGTTGCCGTGATGAAGGTTATTATAATTTTTATTTTTTTTTTACATAGAAAAATAAGAAAAAACGAACATTGGTTTTACTCTCTATGTTATATACTATGTTTCAAAATTTCTATCGTGAAAGTCAGGCTGATCGGATGATATAGAGTGAGCGGACGAACCTGGTGAGTGCGAATTTAGAACTGAAGATTGAAACTTCAGTTTGAAATCGCAAAAAGGTGAGACCTAAATAATTGATTCGATAATATCCGTCATTTCGCTGATCGATCCAATTTCTAGATTGGTGATTTGTGAATGATAGTAATTCAAACTTTCATTTTGAGGATTCTCTCGAGCAGCTCTGTTAATCATGTGTCGTTTGAACCAGTCTCAGAGGTGCGACGCGCAACTGTCTGAATTGAAAAAAAAGAGAGGAAAAAATTGCAGATTCTGTGTGTATAATGACCGATATTGTTCGCTCTAAGACAACATTTAAGATCAAGTTGGGTAAAAAAGGCCGCTCAAAGCGGGAAGGAGGCGACCCGGATATAATGGTCTGACAACCCTACTTGGGAGGGCCTCCAACAAAAATCTTAAAGAAAAAATAAAATTGAAAAAATCCTGAACCTCAGTTTTCGTCCCAAGCCCCAATATTTTTGGCGAGAGGTTGGACTAATTGTAAGTGGCGGGTCTCGCAATTTGGAAACAATTTTTTTTCTCCACTTGTGTCTATTTACAACAGTCGATAGTTCACGGGAAAAAGGTTTGGTACTGTTCCCAAAAAGTTTACATTTTATTGCACCGGCGATAGTTCAGGAAAATATCGTTAACTTTAGGAAAATATAGATGCTAAGTAGAATGATTATTCGACAACTTCGGATTCTTCTCAAGCTCTCCGTCTAAAATTTCCCAAAGTTGGTGACATTTTCCCCAAAGTTGACAATATTACTCCAAGTTTTGCCATTGCAATAAGACATAAACTTTGGGGCAAAAGCCCTAACTTTTTCCCCCTTGATTGATTGTTGATAAAGCATTCAACTTCAATATCAAATCGATTGTTCTACATAAAATCAAATAGAAGGAAAACATTGTTGCCAAATTGCACGAAACGCAAATGGTTGAATTAAATAAAAGATTGATTCTTCTACGTTTCACCAGTCACTACGGCAACTATGTGCCAACATTGAAGTGCAAAGTAGTGAATGGTAATACAAGACGTGGGAAAATGCGAAAGAAGCCGCATTTTTGGCCGGATTGCGTTGAAATGGTGCGCCGCAGTGCATGGTATGAAGGTGCATGCGAAAATTCTCACTGAGCCATTTTCATGAATGAACTCTTCATTCTCCAAGAGCCACAGTTCATCCTTCATCCCGTTAGCTGAAACCGTGAAAGAAGTTCCTGGTTCCCGTGCTACCGTAAAAGAGGAGGCGGCACATCTTTTAACCCAGCCATCCTCGAAAGTTACCTTTTCGGATTACGGCCTTTTACGCACAAACAACGTTAGCGAGGTTTACAAATCCACTGGCGAAGAATGCGTAAATACACGGGTAACCACAAAGGGTGTAGTTATGCGTTAAAGGACCTACCGCCAAGAATCTCAATGAACTCAAGGTGAATGAAGTCCAGTTTGTAAACACTGAAGTGGGACGCTATGCCATTGAACGTGCTGGGTGGACTGAAGGGATCGTTATCTTCACATTTTTGAATGAAACATTCAAAATATTCACATTCTTAAGAGTTACGGATCAAAGGACTGGGGATTTGCGAATCTGAGACGCACCCGATACGTGATTTAACGAAACGGCCTTCTTCTAACCAACATCCGTATAGGTAAAGGTTGGTTACGATTGTCGGAATGGAAATATTTTCTCACGCAAGTTGATTCGAAACGAATTGACGAAGGAAAAGTCGTTTTGACCTCAAAACTAACCAAAAAAACAACAAATAAAGTAACAAACATCTAACTTTTTTAGAACGTTACAGTTCACATAAAAATCGAAAAGTTTTTCAGAAACGCTAAACCGTTGCACTTTGAAAATCCTCGACAAAGTCTGAAAATCGCAAGCGGATAGAAGCAAAAACTCAGGTCGGGTCAGTGCGATCGACCGATCGAAACGAATTTCTTTTCGGAAATTTCAAAGGTTCATTTCGATTGACTGAAACATTAAAGCTTCGACATTTGATTCCAAAAAAAGACTCTAAAATTTCGTTTTGATCAATCACTCGCTCAAATACACATAGTGTAGCTCAAATAATACTTGTTGGCTTGTAAGTTTGCAGTGTTGCCGAAGTGAAAAATCCCAAAATAAAACAAAAAACAACAAAAAATCCACAATTTCTCTTTAGAATTCAAAATCTCCGAAGTATTTCTCGAAAGCTGCAGAAAATCCGCGGGTCTGCGCGATGAATCGCACCCCGTTCCGCACCGACACGTGACAACAATGGCACGTCGCTTATTGACGTGCATGAATTTCATGAGTAAAATTTCGCCACAAAAACTTCATTGCATAATCCCCCCTGAATATAAATACTCGGCCCTCGACATCTTTCTCCCCGACTATACACGGCCGACAATCGACATCTCAACGGGCCTTGCTTCTAATCAGAATTTTCATCGGAGCAAGATAGCAAGATCGGATCATTTCTTTCTCGTTTGCGGAGAAGAGGATATACTGAAATAATAGTAATTTGCATTCTAGAACACACCCCACCAAAATAAGAGGATGCGGGGAGGTCAATGACTGACTCCAATGCTGAACGTTCGCGGAGAACTCGCGCAAAGCGGGCGAGGACAGAAGCTCCGATTAAAAATAATGTTGACCCTGAAAAGATCACGGAAAGTGATACTCTTCGCACTAAACGATACCATAACAGTCGTTTTATTGTCCCGATTAATAGAGTTAGACAAATTAGACTTTTATGGTTTAAACTAAACTGTGCACTTTGTAAGTTCAGGCAGATGGTTTCCGAAAAGTTTACTGTGATTTAGGACTCCTCCGTCTTTTCAGCGATTTCTTATACGCTCTTAATGTAAATACGCCGAGCTGGCGCTGGTATCGTGCACGCGCTGTTGCTTCTCTTTTAGTTGTTCCAACAAGTTTATGTTAAAATCCCGGATACTAGGATAGTAGTCGTTTAAAGTTTTAGATTTACAAAGTTCCGAATCCTTACTCTCCGATTTTATGACATTTACAATCAAGACCTGATCGAAGGTTTCTGGCCCAAGAAAATTGAGGATAAATTATTGAGGAAACAGTCAAAAAAATAAATTACTATTTTTTCAACTCTCTAAAAACCCTGGTAATCAAAGTTCCATAAATTCTGTTTCAGTTTTCCATGTGGACATGGAAATCAAAGTGATTTTCAAGTAAAACACGGAAAACGAAGTGATCGATGTAAATGAGTCCATGGAACTTTTTTACAAGAGAATTTATTTTTAATTTTCTGAACGATTAAAACAAACTTCAGCAGTAAAAAAATGAGTTCAAATTTACGTTGCATTGATTATAACGTGTAAAAGTAAAAAAAAGAAAACAACCTCCCGAGCTGCACCAAAAAAGAAAAAAAAAAAAAGGACAGCAAAAGCAGTTTCGTTAAGTATACTAAACTAAAGCTTAGGTATATAAAGTGCTCAAAGGGTTTGGTTAGCTCAGCTTAACATCTTTTGCTGGGTAATTTTGCTGCAAGATAATTGGTTGGCAAAACAACAGCGATTCTTCTGTTTGGTCCCTAATTTCCAAAAAGATCCACAGGTTTCCGGCGATGAAGATGAATCGTTCCTCAAAGATTTCCATCGATCCAAATTATCATGATGCTTATAGTATATTCAACGATGGGATTGATTGTATAATTAGTTGTTTAAAAATATTAATTGAAGCAACTTGGCACCGTAATCAGCACGGTTTAAGCCAATAACATATTCCGATGATGTCATGCGCTAAAGGGTGAATGGGGGAGGGGAGGGGGTGACACGAAACAATCAGGAGCAGAAATCAGGGACTGCAACAGAGCGGCCGTTGAGGTGCAGAGCTAATGATTAGTGGAAAATGCTAAGCGCCCACGTTCTTCACTAGCGGAGTTGAAAAGCATAATTGAGATAAGAGCCATCAGTTGTTTCAAAAATTGTGCAGCTTCTTCGTTACTACCCAAAAACTTGAATGTATTTACCACGGTGATTTTTCTTGTAAAAAGCATTGATCAAGAGATGAATTCTATTTAAAAAAATTGATTTCTGTGGACATCTGGGGGTTTTAAATTTTGACAAAGGAACAGTAGCCCAATCTTTGCAACATCTAATAGCACACACCTCATTATAATTTTCAACTCCTCACTTGTTCTAAGCCGCGAAGGGCGCACACTGGTGAAACTCTATGGATTCATTGAGCAAAATACAACTCAATCTATGTTTCACAAGTAATTTGAAAACTTGATTCAAACGATTTGGCGTTGTAATTTTTAGATAGATTACTCTTTTTACCTTCTAAACATTTCTTTGGACTTTTTCACAAATTATCAGCTGTGCTTTGAAAACAAATATCATCTATATCCATTCGAGATTCTCCTGCTCTTGTTGATCGCTTTTTTTCCCCCCACTGAGCGGCGAAAGTGGCGGCGGGTGGCGTTAGATTCGCGACGCGACTATAAAAACGCACGAAGCTGTGCTGATCGTTCGTTGCGCTGATCTCACTCGCTCTCTCACTCACTCACTCACTCACACTCAGAAAACTTGGGGAACCCGAGACTCCGAGACAAGTTGGCCTTGCCTACAATAAACTTGTGGCGATGCCCTCTTGTGCTTCTGTCTTCCTACGGACTGGACCAGGCGATCACATCACAAGAAATATTTAGCTCAGTTCAGTTTTCAGTTCCCACTGCACGGTCAGACGGGCATGACGTGGACGGCGGCCTCATCAGACTTAAGAGCGCAGCCGCAGCCACCGCCAATTGAAGCTGTGGAAAGGAAAATTGGCTCATTGATAAGGGAGGAGACACGAGGTTCGATTCACGGAATCGCGAGCTCTCTCTCTCTCTCTCTCTCTCTCTCTCTCTCTCTCTCTCTCTCTCTCTCTCTCTCTCTCTCTCTCTCTCTCTCTCTCTCTCTCTCTCTCTCTCTCTCTCTCTCTCTCTCTCTCTCTATCTTTTTTTCCACCCCCTTCTTCCTCTTTCCTCCCCCTCTTTGAACGCATATGTAAGAAAATGATGGACGCGGGGGAAGGGGGGGGAGAGTCACGTCACGTGACTGCCTCTGATAATATGTCCTTTACTAACTCACGTGTTCAAATGGGCAAAGAACTAAAGAAGGACAACCTCCCGATCCGCCTGAGGGGAAAAAGTGATAGTAGAGGACAGTTCGGTTACAATAAGACGTCACAAAAGTCAATAGTTAGCCAACGATGCATCAGCTGTCATATTCATTCTTAACTATATAACTATAGAGCTCGTTTCAGAAGTGGGGAAGCAGAGCGTTCCGATAATCTTTGGCGAGTTTTCAATAATCATTCCTTCAAATCAAAGCAAAGCTAGCCTGAGACTTGGAATTTTTGTTTTTAAAGCGTTCGCCAATGAAAATGCAAAGTCCCAAATTCAGTTTCATTAATGTTTTCTAACTTTCCGGATATTGATGGCATCAAAGTAATCAGATTCGTCTGAACCTATTTTTTTTTTTTCATCCCTATGGAGCCCGATGATTAGGACACCAGCGATGACCGAGAACAAGATGCGCCTTTGCGGTTAGGCTACATCAGTTTAGCATGACCCATCATAGACCATTTGGGAGAGTAGGTTTGTCGGATCTTACCGAAGTAACTTCCATTTCACCCGATGAAGTTCCTGGACAGCAATCAATCCTCAGGCGATTCAATTAAACCTCTGGATAGTCGATAGTTTTTCATAGATTCAAATGGGAGAAAAACGAAGATCAATTTGCAATCAACTATTCTGAAGCTGCAACCGAAAGAAGCGATTCAGTCATGGTCGAATCGTCCGTGCGAACTGATGCGATTTTTAAAAAGTGGTCTTGACTCTGGCCGCTCTCATTTTCGCATTTCGCATTCACCGAAGAACACCGCTCACCAGGTAGCGCAGCGAGTGCGACAGCGAAGAGCGAATGAACCCGAAGAAGACAAGAGCCCGAGTGGAGTGGACCGCGAGTTTGAAACTTGCGAGACCGAAAGGAAAGGGAAACTGAACTGAACTGGCCTTGTGATAAACCTAAGCAGACCCTCCGCCTCCTTGGGTGGCACTTCAATTTTTATTTCTTAGCCGCAATGGATGGATGGATGGCATGGCATCGGTCTCCTTCAGCTTTTTTCTTTCCCTTTCTATACATATATCGTCTCTGTCGTACGTGTAAGTGTGTGCTTGTACTCCAAATAGTATAAAATACAGTCGCAATTTATAGCAATGACCCAGGGTGATGCCAAAATATATTTTTGGCAAGTGCGATCCAGTCTATAAGGAAACTGAATAACAATAATTATTACAGGAGAAAAATTAATGGTAAAACCAACTGGAAATTTTAGGCTGGTTTTAAATCACGACACACCTTTCATTCGATGGTATCTTGGAAAAATCGCTTTGAAGGTTATGTTCTGTCGTAGGGTCACAATGCACCTCACCAATGACGTCAACAGAACGATAGAACATGTTCCAAAGTTGTAAACAGACTCCAGCGCATAATCTGTGGCGAATTTTCAATTTTTAGACTTCATATCAAGACAAAACTTGCCTACAACTTTCATTTTAACCCAGAACATCCTGAATTATTTCATTTTTTTTTTCAACCATTTTCAAAACAACCCTTTAATACAGCAACCCCCAAACCTTAAAAAAAAAAAAAAAAAAAAAAAAAAAAAAAAAAAAAAAAAATTAGAATGCCCAAAAAAAGGCTGATGCCAAATGACATTTAATATTTAACATCTGATTGCCAATCTATTATCCCCTAATTTAAAAACCCCCAAAAAATGAAAACTACCCTCTAGCTGCAGCCATATGGCTACGCTAGGATATTATGGGTTAGAATTTAGAGCATTCTTCATGAAAATCCAAAGATCCAATCTAATTTCATTCATTTCCATCAAGTGATGATGAGAAATAACTCTCAACATTGGAAAAAGTCCAAAGATTATTGGACATTGGTTGGGGTCCGTCTACACTTTTGAGACGAGCGTTAAGATTGCGAAATAAATCCATCAAATCGCCAGAAATAATAACTATGAAGATTAAGAGGCATCATGAGGTGTTCAAAAGAAAGGAGATGGGCATTCGTTCACAGGAATAATTGTAGTACTTGCACATTGTTGTATGTAACAAAGAAACATAGCTATATAGACGGACATCATGATGACCGACCAGAAAGATGAATGAATCGCGCGAACTTGCGGGGCATCAACCACTACAGACACCGGGCGAGCGGCGGGCGGAGTTCCTCTCTGATCCCGCGGAACCAAAAAGTTCACAAACCGCCAATGAATGGCATTAGTCGCGCAGTCACAGTCGCACTCATCGGTGCATGAGCGAGGTTGCCATATTGCAGGTGAAAAATCGCCTACTCCCAAACTCACTTCGCTTACTCATGCACTTCGATACATCGATGTAACCGTCATTGAAACCTCTTCTCGGAAAAGATCGATACTTCCGTTTACGATATCAATAGGAGAAAAGTATGATCGGTTCTTCAGGAGTAGCTCGCACCTTCGAGACTTTGGGTCACTGCCAATTTTTTCGCGGAAGAAAAGGTGGATTTTTTTTTTCTTTCATTTTTTTAATCAACTGGCAACAGAGTGCGTGAAAAAGATTGAGAGGCTGAAGTCTCGACGATACCAACGATAATTGTGAATTTTATAGCTCGCGCCTGACGGGCGCAAGGTTGTCAAATCTCATGAAGGGGAAATCGCAGTGAAATCCATTGATACGAGCGGAAAATTTTGAAAACTTTTGCCATGTCAGACAACGGTGCTCATGGAGAAAAAAGGTTTATGGGTACTGGGGATTGGCCGAAGTTAAAACAAAATGTAATATGTCATGTGTCATAAGTGTCTGATCTGATCGTAGCTTCGACCGCGATGTTTGATGGAAGTCTTTCGAGAAGTCTGTGAAAAGCACCTTCCTTCGCCAGTAAAAGTAAAAAGGATTGAAAAAAAAAAATTGCAAAACTGCAGACGTTAGCGGGAAGTCCATATACTTTTGACGTGCCTCTCCAGGAAATCTTAAGCAAATGTTACTACTCTTGTGAATGAGAGGGTATGTGAGTCATTATTTTTTTTTTTCAAACACTTACACACCTATAACCTAATTTAACCTATCCTAACCCAAACCTAATATTTAATCCGATTAGGAGGTTATCCCTATACGTACAAGTGATCAGGTCCTCACGTAGATTTTTTTTTTTTTTGGTAGGAACTATCGAAATTCCGAGCAATATTTGTGTGATTCTGATAGAAAAACCAACGTTTTCTAGAAATATTACAAGAAATCCCTCGGTTGAAGTATGTATCTGTGTTTCTGGAGGAATTAATATAACTTGGAAATTATTTTTTTCAGTGTAGGGCTTTTCCTGGATTTAATGATAACTCTTCAAAGTTTGTCCGAATTTCGACTGAAATGGTAAAACTGCGGCGTGATACTCGCTCTGAATTTTCATCCCTGCCTTTCGTCTATATGAAAGCATCCAGCTTCGGGAACATTTCAAAAGGTAGGAGGAATGGGAGAGAGAGCCACAGATGAAGACACGATTTCAATTTGAGGAACGGAACTGGTCTGGAATGCATTTCGCAACAGGTACGTATTATTTTCTTCATTTCTTCGGCAAATAAAACCGAGGAGTTCCAGTGGTGTTGGTGACGGGGGAAGTGGTGGCGACGTCGTTCGCACGGTGTAATCGGAGTCCACATTCTTCGCCATACGAGAAGAGAGGGCCGCGGCCGAGAGGCCCCCAAGGAGCTCCTGATGGGCCTCTTCAAAAGTGCAAGAGGCCCCTAGCCCCCAAGCCCCCGGCCCCCGCCCCCGGCCCATCTTCCCAGTGAAGTATACGAATATGCTCCACCGATAGAATATATTTCCACTTTCCATTGCACGGAGCTATGAAGTAAAGAATCTTGTTTATCTGAACATGAAACTTTTCAGTGAAAAAATTTAGATTTGGAAACAAAGGCGAAAAGGTAAATAATGAGGCAGTTGCAAGGGTGTGACACGTTACGTTTTTTACATAGAAAATGAAAGTCCTTGGTGAGCTGAGAACAAAAATGCCTTTGGTTTCTAGTTAAGTCCTATTGTTCCGGAGATGAGATTTTGGCCCAAAATACATTGTTTTAAATGGGAATTCGCGTAGTGACGTCACTACGCCCACGATTTTCTACATGAACGTGAGTATCTCCAAAATCGGGGCACTTACGAAAAAACCAAAGGCACCATTGTTCTCAGCTCAACAAGAACAATTATTTTCTTTATAGAAAACACAACATTTCAAACCCTTGCAACTGCCCCACTGTATCAGCGCAGTGTGGAGAGCTTTAGAGCTTTACAACATACAACCTGTTTTCCAACCGTGATGATAATATATCATCAGAAAGGTCAACAAATAGAAAACTATGGTACCTTAGATCCAGAGTTTAATTAGACCCTTCGAAGTGCAACTTTGATTACTTAAATAACAGGAAGCTTTAGACGCGCTCCATAGCCCTCACCCATATAGTCTAAAAATATTACCGTTCATCAGAGTGCTGATGATGGAACTGATGTTTGGTGAAGTTGTTCAAAGGGTTCGTTTTGATGACCCGTCAATCAACAGATTTTGTTGCGACAGACACGCGATGGAATATTTACGGCTTCAATGCTCAACAGTTGGTCACCTGTACCTGTTGTTTGTGGCGAATTTTAGCTTAATGATTGCTCTGTTTCATAAAACTGTTCGAGCGCGTACGGAGACTTAATAAAAGCGAATTTTGTCCCGAGTCAACGGTTGGGCATTTTACTATCTCGCGACAGAACTGTTTGTTCGGCAACAATGGATGCAACTAATACAGTACCTGAACCTCGCAATTTGTATTCGATCCGTGAGGTGGGGGTTGGGGGGGGGCGGCAAAAAGAGTAACTCAACGGTGAAAGACAAGAATAAAGAACGCTCCTGATTGGCTAGAAATGGTTTTGTTGACTTTCGAGTTCGGTGTCCCCCGAAAAGTTTTGAACCTTAAATGTTTACCCGAACCGGATAGTAAAATTAGCTTTTTCGCTGGTAAACATTGTCATAGGGCCAAACTTATTACATCGAAACCTAGAGTTAGAGTCGTCTTGAGAGCAATCTTTAGTTTCTCGCGTTCAGCGGATGCGCGCGAAAACGGCAAACAGACACTGCGCGGATCCACCATTCTACCATTCTACCATACACCAGATCAAGAGAGTCAGAATCCAGAGGCCTGGTAAGGAGCACCGAGATACCAAGAGACCAAGATTGTGCACCAGCACCAATACCAGAAACAAGACAAGTCAGACTCGGATCGTGGTCGGTCCAGACGGATAAGAGGTCGGAGGTGCATCGCGCGCGGACTCTGGGTTCTTATATACAATAATATATTCTCCGGACTCCGGATAAGACGAGCAGAGCACCGCGATCTATTATCCACACTTGGCGGTCTCCGCGGCAAGTTCAGTTCACACCGCGAAACCCCCACCTTGCCCCCTCCCCGCTCCTGAAAAGCCTCCCCACCCTCATCATCCATCGCACACCCTCCGGAGACCAGAGTACCAGACTTGCAACGATTTTTCCTCCCACAACAATCGCGACCGCAAACAAGCCGCTCATCATCGATTACGCTCCAGGACTCCACTGAACGACCCACAGCGGGCAAAAAGGAGTGCTTTGCCCGTCAAAAATCAGCACGTTAACCCTTTAGATACAAAGCTCGAGTGTATTAGTTTTCATGAATCGATCAACACTCAATATCGATTGCTTATTAATATAGTAAAAGTGACCCCAAGTAGTTGGCAAAATAGTGTTTCGTCGAGCGCCTTAAATTAAAGAGTTAGGCAAAATCAACACCGTAGAGTAGGAATATTTAACTACTTGAGTGAGTTACCGTTGATGCTTTTTTAGAAACCTGTACAATGAGGAAATCTTTTCAGACATGAATTATAACAAAATATGTTGACCGCTCCAAGACAGATAAATGTTGAGTTAAGTGGCTTTTTCTGATATATTTTCACGTGCATGTCAATTTTTACGAAATTCCATAAAAAACCTATACAACTATGTAGTTGGTTCCGCGTACAAACAAAAAAGTTCCGTTTGGCGTAGAGCTATCCGGATTATTCAATAGTTCGCCCCTTTGGAAATTAAGTAATCTGCCGCGCAGGATGTTATCGAACCTATAAACTTCAATGAACGTCAAAATTAATTCATCTCTATCGTGTTGAAACTGAGGTGGTCAAATATTGGGGGCCGATGCGTGACTTCGGATAACCATGATACCTACCGGGAGGGTTATGTCGGAAATTTAAAATTACAATCACTTCATAATATAAAGATGTCAAGTTAGAACAAGGGTGGGGACCGCGGGCGATCAAATTAAATGACGATATTCAAACTAAAATCGTCGAAGAATCATTCACTTCTGTCATTGACTCCGTAAAGATAGAGAGCGAAAGAGAGAGAGAGAGAGAGAGAGAAAGAGAAAATCCCCGAAAGGTAGGAAATTTGAAGAATGGAAAAAGAAGAACAAGTCACAAAAACAACACTCCGCACGCGAAGTACCGACTTCTTAAAAAAAAAGAAAAAATAATAATAATAACCGTGATTTGCATAAATTCTAACAGCACGCAAAGTCGCAAAAGAGAGAAAGAGAGAAAAAAAAGTTCAACAACCAACAGGAAAATAATATGTAAATAAAAAAAAAAGAAAAAAAAAATCAATTAACCTGAGGGAGAGGGAAAAAATTCGAACGCGAAAAGTGAAAATTTTCTCAGCCTCCAAATTTGATCCAAACTGCGGGCGCATATTTACGACCAATTTATTGAGGAGCACGACAGCTGTTCGTCGTTTGGCCGGCCAACTTTAGGACAAGCACCTCGGCTGAGATTAGGAGGAGACGGCAAAGTGTGTGAAGAGTGGGGGTGAGAGAGAAAAAATTATCGGAAATCAAAGCAGTTTTTTTCTTTTCTTTTTTTTTCCCGTCTTGTGATCATAAAAGAGTGACCTTGAATCGGATTCTACTGATTCGAGATCAAAGCTCCGTCATCGGACAGTGCCACCACGGCTTACCAGATTAGATCATCCAAGATGATTGACAAGCCCATTACAATGGTTTTAAAGCCGTTCTGTCTAATTTTAAGGGTGAAAAGTGCCACCTGCGACACCCTAAAATCATTCGATACCTATCCTTGCCACCAATTCCAGTGACCTAATTATGAAGCACTGAGCTGAAACCCGAAATTTTCATTGGGACGGGAAAAGGAGAAAGAAGTCTCATAGCCGTTCGGTTACCAATGCTAACGAGGACTCTTAGGATACGTTCTTGAGCCGGTTTTTAAAATCAGAGTTCTGCAGCAAAGCGTGCAATCTGACAACGTAACATTTTGTCTAATTGACCCCGCGTACGAAAGGTCAAATTCAATAGTCATCGCCGATTCCTAGACAGTTCGACATTTTTTGTGGGTTTAAATAGAACAAATGCAACGTTGCCAAACTACAGGCTTCGCCACTGTCAGAACTCATCCGTTGTGGATACCTCCGTCATAAATGCCTTCATAAACACCAATAGACCTTGATTACTAGCCTAATTTCAATCGAAATTTTGATTTTGGAAATTGGATAAATAAAAAATCCCTGGTAAGAAGGGAGAGCCTCGTGCACTGTGAGGGGAAAAAATGAAGTAATGATAATAAAAAAAGCCCAACTTGGCGGAAATTAACCAGTTCCTTGAGAATCACAGAATTCTCACCATCAGTATTCTCTTCATACTGGTAATGAAGCTCGTAATCAAATTTTCGTTCCCACACTGGCACTCTCAAATCAATATCACTGCGACCTTGTACGAGGAAAATGCAAAACTGATGAAGGTAATGAGCGGAACACTCCGCGTACCCTCTCTCCTGATACGATTGAGTTTAGATTGTATGCAATATTTTTAAAAAAAAAACTCGAGTTTTTAAAATATTATGATTCAGATAGAGAGGACGGTTGTTAAAATGCAGTAAAACAACTAAAAGATCAAGGTTGCTCTGATTTCAGTAATTTCTCCAGTAGCGGGGCGTGAATTTTGGCAACGACGGTACTCTTTCCATTTAAACTTACTGAAAGAATCGAATGCTTCGGTCATCGGTGATGACTAGATGTTTCGACCTTTCTAATGTGTTTAAATGGAGAAAAAAGAAAGTTGTCAAATTGTACGCCTCGCCACTGGATTTCCCCTTTCCCTTGAACGTATTTGGATCGTTCACCCCAGATTTTTCAACGGGGACATGTGAAGTGAGTATTTGTTGATACTGAATACGACGAAGAAACATAGGCGGATACAGGAATTGTGTCTTTCTCCCTCTCCTACCGTTTGAATACGTGTGTTAGAAAAGGATAGCAGAGGTGGTCATCACGTGACTTTAGCCCCTATTTCCGTCCTTTTCTAACGCATGCATTCAAATGGGAGGAGAGAGAGATAGACGAATTCCTGTATCCGCTCATGCGAAGAAAACGCAGTCAACGCAGGCCACACTTTCGTTGCCAGAGTGTGCAGGCATATACTTAGACATAGACGGATATAGGAATGTATCTTTCTCTTTCTCAACTCTCATTTGAATACGAAAGTTAGAAAATGACGAAGATAAGGGTTAGAGTCACGTGATGGCCTCCTCTGCTATATCTCATTCAGACACATGCATTCAAACGGCTGAAAAAAAGAGAGAGAAAAAAGCTTCCTGTATACATCCAGTGATAAACCCAGAAAGCTTTTCTGGAAGGAGACCCCCATGGAAAGTGAAATTTACAGTGGCCATTTTCTGTTCTAAAAGAAAGGAATTTATCAACCCTTTGAAGGGGAGCGTGCCCCCGAGCCCCTTGGATCCGCCACTGCCTGTATTCACTATTCAGATTTGAGATGACCCATTTATTTCCGCAAGTATTTGAATATTATATTTCACTGCACAGTCTGGCAATGATATGCCACATGCGTCGTAGGAAGGATTAACCCTTGAGTCGACAAAAAACACCTCATTGGCTAGTGATTAAAGCGAGTCTGCAGAAAAAGAGGATGATTTCATTATGCTAAAATGTACGCTTGCTCCGCTCCGTTTTATTACGGCATATTATAATGTCATTTGTTGGAATTGAAAGGGGGGAAAAATATAACGTTTCGAATTTCTACTGATTCAGAAAGTCGTGGTCACTTCCATACGCCAACTCAACTTCCCTTGAGATTCATTGGGCGTTTAAGGATTGAGGACATTCACTCATCCACGTCGACAATATATTGTTCCAAGAAGGAAAGAGGAAGGGCACGTGCCACAGTCCCAATCAATCAAGTCTCAATATTATTTTGAGGTTAAAAATGGTATCGAAAATTGATCTCTGGTTAACGCAAGTAACATAATTTCACCACCAAAGAATTAAGGCGTTTTCTTTCAAAGTGGACAAGGTTTAATCGGAGAGCAAAATTGGCAATTATATCATTTCTCCATTTGAATCAATGAACAAAGATCGATTGTTGGTAAAGCACTGTTTTACTATCGAATCGATCTTTATATATAGGATCAAATGGAGGAAAATTACTGTATAGTCAAATTGCATGGGTCCCAAAGTCGACAAACCGGTGCACATTCTTATCCCTTTCTCGCATCATTTACTGAAGTTTTGGGGCTGCAATGCCCCATCAGCTGCCCTTTCAACTGCAGCCAAGAAAAACAAACAGTGTAAACTATAGCAGTGTTTTCGTAAAACTAGAAATGTATTTAAACGCTGCCTTCGGCATTCCGTTTCCTGCTACTTTCACGGGATTTTCTCGTTAAGTGCGTGAGCATGACAAAACGTGAATCTAATTGTAAGTATTTCTGGACACGGCGGCTCATAGAGAATTGGGGCCTGGGGTAAATGCTTTCGGGTTATGGGGTGGGGATAATGTTGGGAGCCTCGGGAAAACTGCCCCCGGGCCTCAATGGGGCAGTTGCAAGGGTCTGAAATTGTGTGTTTTTTGTGAAGAAAATAATAGTATTTGATGAGCTAAGAACAATGGTGCCTTTGGTTTTTTCCTAAGTGTCCAGGTTTTTGAGATACACACGTGTAAAGTTTGAAAAAATGGTGGGCGTAGTGATTTCACTACGCGGAATCCCCATTTAACACAATGTATTTTGGGCCAAAATTGCATCTTCGGAAAAATGGGCCGGCGTAATTAGAAACCAAAGGCATCTTTGTGCTCAGCTCATCAAGTACTTTCATTTTCTTTATAAAAAACGCAACAATTCAGACCCTTGCAACTACCCCATTCGATGTATCGATTGGGAGTTTTAAAATTTGAATCGAAAAGAAAAAGGGTTTGTTCCGATCAAACATTTTCCATTGCATAGAACATCAAAAAGGTCAAAGTGGGTTTCAGAAACAGAAATACAGTCCAGGAATGGAAAAGGAAAATACAGCGCGAATTTTTTTTTTTTCCTGGATTCAGAGAAATGTTATACGTCACGACCAAAATATTTTGCTGTTGCATAACTTGCCGAAGTGAGAGCTAAAAACTTCTTTGGGTCCGATTTTACTTAGTGCATCAACGACGGCGTCTATGACATGGTTACCATATCGTGCAGATAACTCTTTCAAAAAGTATATTTGACTCAGCGTAAAATATGAAAATTTTTCAGCACAAATTGGCAACCATGAATAAGACGTTCAGTGATGCGGACTGATGAACTTAAAGAATAACGCCGAACGATTCAATTAACCTGCGGAAAATTTACCTTCTTTTTTCCTCTTAGACCAGTTTTCGCCAATGAGACGCAAAGCCTTGCGTTCACTTGCGTTGCGTCCTAGCGTTTGGACAAGTAGACTGAGGAATACGTAAAACGTACCCAGTAAGCGCAATAACCGACCAATAAGCATCGAGGATTTTGAAAAAAGCGCGACGAAAAAGTTCGTCTGTTCTAAGCAAAAGCCAGTGAAGAGCCGCAACTATGCGCGGCTTCCCATAAAATAAACCATGCAACTGCAACCTTTTGAAATCAGTTAACTTTTTACTTTCCCTGTGTAAAAAAGCAGCTTTCTAAGAGGCAAAAGTTTCGTTTTCAAGGAAGCTTGTTTCTTTCTTCAAGTTTCCGCAGATTCTCGCGGGCTAAAAAGCGTTGGCGTTTCAGGATGCGTCGGAGGACGTAACGCGGCGCATAACAGGCGAACCACACTATAGCACAGTAGCCAAGAATTCTCTCTCTCTCTCTCTCTCTCTCTCTCTCTCTCTCTCTCTCTCTCTCTCTCTCTCTCTCTCTCTCTCTCTCTCTCTCTCTCTCTCTCTCTCTCTCTCTCTCTCTCTCTCTCTCTCTCTCTCTCTCTCTCTCTCTCTCTCTCTCTCTCTCTCTCTCTCTCTCTCTCTCTCTCTCTCTCTCTCTCTCCGACTATTTGATCACATGTGTGATAGAAAAGGACAGGTTAAAGGGTGAAATCATTTAAAACCAACTGCCAAGAAAGTACAGATTGGGGCAGTCTAGTGATTGTCGCCTCCTTTTTTATCCTTTTCAAACACATTCCTTCTGATGGGGGAAAAAAGCGAGAAGGACAATTTCCTGGATCCGCTAGGGCTAGAAATCCGTCCCACTGAGGGTCGGTTCTATAAATACGTCAAACAATCGGCACGAACACGAACATACAGGGTATCACTGGACGAGCGTCGCGCCGGCCTTATAAATATAACATCAAAATGATACTCGCGGTTCTGATAAATTCTTGCTGACTGAATATCCTTTGCACCGAGAAATGTGACGTCATACGCGTTTTCGTTTGATGTCATCATGCATATTTGTCGCATGCGACGTTACAATGTTAGATAGAAGCTTGGCTTACAAGTTAAGTTACAATCAGCTCAACACCAGACCGGACCGGGTTCGATACCGACACCGCGGACGCGTAGATACTAACTTACTAATTAAATTGTTCTCAGCTTAAAGTGCCGAAGCTTTCGTAACGAGAGCCTTGACGATATACAGGGTATCCTGCACAGGGTTAAGGACCAACAAGGGGCTGATTCATGGGGTAAAATTAATACTCACCCCCCCCCCTTAAAACTTGCGGGTATTTAAATTCTACCCCTCTGATGGTGAGTTGAGATTTTTCAAAGAGCAGGGAAGTTTTGTTTTTTTTTTTTTTTTTTTTTTTTTTTTTTTTTGTTTTTTTTTTTTTTTTTTTTTGTTTTTTTTTTTTATATAAAATTTCACTCTTGGGTAGATACGGCAATTAGCGCGAAGTTTGGTGTAAAATTCTTTGAACTTTTTGACGGCAAAACTTTTGTTTCCAATGAGAATTTTTAACATTTCATGAAGAAATCCGACTGGAGAAACACCGATGGAAATTGTCGGCCCCTTTCATTATTTTTGATTGTACGTGAGATAATTAACGTCAAAGGTGGAAAAGTCAGCAAATCAACATTTCCTGTTGAACTTATCACTAGTCAGGCCTCAGGCTCAGGCACACGAGCGGATGCAGGCAAGGCAGGATCTACAGCAGGATGCAAGCGAATTTTACAGCGACAGCGATATCATTACCTGTTACATGTTCGGTGAAAATTGATTCGTGTTCGGACAAGTTAGGTTTAAACTGCATATTCAAATTTCCTTTGAATGGTATTGAAAACAAACCCAGCACAAAAAAGTTAGATAGTGCTTAAACTTAGTCTTTACTTAGTTAAGTTAGTCAAATTAACTTTTGTTTAGACAAACGTAGATAATTTGTATGATCCCTATGCAGTACACGCCCTCCTTCCGAAGAACTCCCAAGTTAAGGACATTACCTAAAGAAGTGTCCATAAAACTGCAGGTGTGCTCTTCAGCTAAGAATCTCAATTTGCTCACAATGTAAAATTATCAAGGACAGCACATCCATTGTTTTAAGGGCCCTTCTTCCGGAAAGGGCCCTAATTTTAAATCCTTGCATATATTCTCTTCATTTTCTCAAGGGAACTTGAAAATGTATACCCTGTATCCTTGGTTGAATTGATCTCTATAGTTTTCTGAGTGTCAAAGTCTGTAGCCCCACCAGGAATTCTAATTAAAGTTTTTGTTTTTTTTTGATGGAGCATTAAAGGAGGAATGCAGGCAGGGATTCAGGGAAGGAAAAAAACTTGAGATTCATGAGAAATCGCTCTATCTTGGCGCTAGAAATAGACACCTCTGTCTTGTCCGTGCAGGATGGCCCGGGGATGAAAGCGGAGAGGTTTTCGGTGGGGATGCTCAGCTGTGGTTAATGGTTAAATAGATGGTTAATGATGAAGCACCTGTTTTCGTCTCTGTTGGAAGGTGCTTAATAACTCTCGTTTTGGATCCACAACACTCAACGATGTACTCATACAATCGGTCGGAAACTGTGGGCTACGAACCCCGAACCCCTGATTCCTCATCCGATACGAATTCACAGAATCAGAGCTATATCTAAAAGGTATACCTCTATCGTGGGCGGCATCGATTCGAAAATCTAGATTTGACACCCCCTCACCCCTCCCGGCCTCTAATCGAATTCCCCTGAATTCCATCTCGTCGGGTTTTGGATATGTTTCAAGCACCCCAAGCACCTATAATTTTATCAATGATGCGGGTTCAATTGGAAATTAAGTACTTAATTATTATCCGACTTCTATTATGGCCTATCTCGGTTTCCCCCTTTCCCCACTTTCCCAACCTTACACCTCCTCCCCTCTGTCCACACTCCACAGTCATGTTCATTACGATATTACGATCTAGCCTTAAATTAATCCTTTAGTATTCATGAGCTGACCTATAGTGAATCTTCTGCGAGGGTTTTGTTTAAAGTCCGAGGGTTGGTTTAGTGAAATAAAATCATGCAAATTCGTAACAAATAAAGAACAGTCTTATTAAAAAACACCAGCCTAAAGGTGTGAAGCATTTTTCTTCTTCAAAGTTTGTAGTTTAGAATTAAATTAATGATAGGGAAGGGGGGATTCCCCCCTTCTACCTCACACTCCGGAGAAATGGGGGTGATTAAGTTCTAAAAGTACATCCAAGCTGTGAATGCCTAGAGGGTCATGGAATCAGCCGTAGCTCATCAAAATAAATGCAAGATCCTTCATGTACCTATAAGACACGCTCTGATGGATAAACAAAATTGTTCTGCTAAAGATTAAAATGATTTGTTTTCATAATTTTTGGTTGAAGAAAATAAAAATAAAAACAAAACCCATTAATTATAAGCACAGGAAATGTAATTGCGATGGTAACACCATGACCATGACCCCCCCCCCCCCCCCCCCCCCCCCCCCCCCCCCCCCCCCCCCCGTACAGAGCTTTAACATCGGATTGAGCGTGGCGCCGAATATATGCTCCAGTTTTCATGGATATTTATATATTTATAAGTATGGTTTAAGTGTCAGAGGCTGTCTCCTCCGTAAACCTAGTTATTTTTTTTTCTCTCTCTCTCTCTCTCTCTCCCTCATTGATCGACATGGCGACAGACTGGGATGACGTTAAACGTACTTTGTAGATGATTTTATCTCATTACAATGTAAAGGAGCGAGTTCGCAACTGTGCCGGTGCCAATTCGTAATTTCTATGAATATTAAAACTCACTGAATAAATGAACTTAAGTTTTATTTCTGAGCAAAATTTTCAGACAAACTTACCGAAACGAAGGTGTAAGAGAATGAATGCTAAGACTCTTTTCCTTATTTCGCATTGAGCCGACAAATTTTTAACGGAGGAAGTTTGCCGGAGAGTAGAAATAGGAAAATGGATTACATTTACTACATCATAGAGAAGCGAGAGAAGAAAAGCAAGTGAATGAAAAGTCTTTGAAAAAATTGATTCACGGTAAATCGATGCTTTATTTTTCGGACAGTTACTTTGGTCAGGAATCGGGATAAAACAATGAAATCAAACAAGAATCACAACTGAGCTTGAACATAGCATGAATTCCAAATCATCAATCTGCCCCACATGATGTTTCTTTTTGTTCAATAATTTACTGATTTTATGATGATTTTTTTTTTTATTTATTAATATATTTTTGTTTTCTTTTTCATTTTTTAAGATACAAAGTTGAGATTTATGTTGAAAGTTGTATTGGGTACATATCTGAGAGGGTTTTATAACTTAATTACTAAAATATTCACTATACGAGACGTTAATAAGTCTAGAAAGAGAAAACTGGCAACACGCTTTTATTTCTCGTTCATTCATTAGTCCTTGTACACGTGAGTGCAACGTTTTTACGAATGCTCCACAGTTGCGAACTGACGATAAGTGCAGAGCCGTCGTCGTCTTGTTCATTCATTAATCGCGCATTATCGCACATGAGTTTCATTCATTGTCGCGAGATAGCGCCGAATTGCCAGATTTTTTAAAAAAAAAGAGCATGAAGAAAATAATAGGATACTACATAGATAAGAAACCACGCGTCATTTCAAGCTCCATTAAGGGAGACATTTTTAATTATTCTGGAGACTTGCAGAGCAGCTGCTGGAAGCAAAGCGGTACTTGCAAAAAAGACCCATAAAAAATCAGGTGAGCTCTGACTGGAAAACCTTCCTCTATTCTCAAGATTATTCTGGTATCTACAAAAGACACCTGATGTAAAAACATGGGCGGAGACAGCAATTTGGCAACTGTGGAATTTTCCCATTTGAATGTATGAGAAACAATTGATTTTTGAGGGGAGCCATGGCCCAATTTTTAATCGATTATATCTCATACATTCAAATGAGAAGAATCCACAGTTGTCTCGTTGCTGGCTCCGCCCATGTGTAAAAACAGAGGCGGAGCGTGCAACTGAGCATCGTGGCTTATAGTCCATTTAAATCCATGCGAACGGTCAAATTCGAGGGCGATCGCCGCACACTTATTGGAATGATCGGGGCATCGAAATTTTGTTGAGAAGATAAGGCCACAAAATCTCGGAGGAAGAAACCATAATTTACCACTTCTCGGTGTTTATAAATACACTGATTCAGTGGTGACAACACGACCAGTGGCGGCTAGTGCAATTTGGCAACAACGAGTCTCTTCCATTTGAAACTATGTAAAACAATCGATTGTTTAACATGGAATCAAACGGAGGAAACTCGTTATTGCCAAATTGCACGAGCCGCCACTGGACCAAGACATCGATCTTTTAGTTCAAGGGAATGCAAAGTGGTGTACATGTTACAAACACACGCACACACACATTTGATTCGTTAAGAACCTAAGAACCAATTAGATACATCTCAGCATTGTGACTTCTCACAATAATAAGTCAATCTTATGAAGACTCGGCAGGCTTGTGGTCTATTCAAGAGACCTGGCAACGTAGCGCCCACTTTTTATCTCATCTTACTTCAACCTTGCCAAGAGCCACCAAACCCCTCCTCCGCAAAGATTATGGAATTATCACGAATAGATCATTTACAAGTCATAAACTCAGCTCACCTTTCCGAATTGTTATTTGTTTGGTGATAGTTCGCTGGACTTTACACCCGCTCTATACTTTTGGCTAATTACTTTGTAAACATGGAGAGCTTCGCTCTGCACAAGAACCAATAAATTGTCCTTCCGGTCAACATTTTGTCGAAATGAACTTTTTTTCCCCTCTCTTTTATTTTTGTCAAAAGCGATAACGCTATAGAGATAAACTTCAGAGAAATGTGCCAATAAAAAAAGCATATTTCTGTTCTCTCCACCATAACTGTTACATTACATATAATTATTTGCAGTTACATACGCGTGGTGCGATCAATTGGTTCCCAGAATATTGTGTTAATCTCTTTTTTTCCTCCCTGGTCACCTCCGCACCAAGTTTCAATGGCGCAATTGAATCGGACCTTCCCCTTCCCCCCATCCCGGCGTCACTGAATGAAACCCACAAAATAAAGAGAGAAACGACAAAATAGATAAGGAGAGGAAACAGAGAATGAAAAGAGAAGAGGGGGGAAAAGTGGCAACGCAAAGGCAAGAATCAATTTTGATATTCTCCCTTGCACTTATTAGAAAATTATTGCGCATCATTTTGAGGATGAACGCTGGTATTTGGGCACAATAGTTACACTCGCATCTTAAGGGTACAGGGGTTTTAAAACGAAAGTTCCAAGGTTCGAAAAACTGTCGGGCCGATTATCAGAGACCGAAATTTGGGTCTTAATACTCTTAATGGATTGATCAAAAGAGGTGAATTGAAACAGAGGGCGATGCACTCTTGAGAGTGAATCGAAATGAGATTAATAACGCCTCTTTCAATCCGGAAGAGCTTAGACTCAATTTTTCCCCGATGAGGCGCTTTCCATGGCACTGATTTTACAGTCAGAACTCAAGTATACTTTGAGTTCTTTGGACCGAGACAGAGCAGTCCAATTAAACTAGCTGGTTTGACTGATTCCAATAAGTTGCAATTATTACCGTTTAAAATCGATAACGAACAAACAGCTTCACAACACTTGTGAATAGGACAGCTATGCAATTTTTTGCAACAATTGGTGGTGATTTTAAGCATAATTATGGCGTTATTAAAAGTAAAATTCTGAGTTTTCATCTCAGCTCATCATACATTTTCTGGAGTAAAATTATTGAGGATTTCAAATGAGCAATGTCATTCAAAATGTTTTCCTCATGAACGTAATATCCCTTGACCTTCACTTTAGGTAGAAACAGAGTATAAGAACACGGCATGGATCTGCGGTCCGAAACCTACAGTTCTCTACCCCTCTCTTTTCACCCTTGAAAAACGTGTGTTAGACTGGTTAGACAAAGATAGATAAGTAGATGGAACCTCTTCGTTCAACGCTTTTTCAATTTTTACATTCAAAGAAAAATAAGAAAGATGGAAGAGATCCTGGCTCCGCCAATGCCATAATACGAAAAAAATTATAGCGAAAATTACGATATCGTGAAGAGATGGGGAGAAAATAGCGAAAATGACAACATTGTATCACATTGTCAAAAATAAGAAAAATGCAGTGCGAAAAGGAATTCCAAAAAAAAGCTAGATTCTTGCCCGAATATTCCCATGGTTAGGGTTTGTTCCGTAAACCGTTTTCCCAGTCGGGATACCGCCGATACGTGGTGCATAATGGCTTGTCTAGAATCCGGGAGTTATTTATGGCACCCCAGACATCGGCGCCCGTTCTGCCAATTGCGGCACAGGTCAAACAACTGTCACACAATAGTAACCACATATTTTTATACTTTGTCTCACAATCAGACAAATTAAACGGAACCCATACCTTTAAAGTGATATTGAAAAAAAGTAAAATGAAGAGATGCTTCCCGAAATCGTTCTTGCAGAAAAATATTGAAAGAATTAGTATTGCACTTCTTCATTGAAATATTGTGATAGTGCTTCAGTTCTATGGTTTCGACAGTTTTGAGTCTAAACTTACAACCTCTACTCAACCGTGATCAATTTGGAGAGATCGAAACTATAAAAAATTACGATGTATCGATAAAGGAACACATCTTTTCGGCCAAAGTACGGGGTGTGAGCGTGATAACGATCAAGAAAATTGCCACAAACAAGGGGTATGCTCTTCCTTAGAATTCAGCATGGTCTAATCAGGATTTCTTCGATTAATCACACCTCAAGTTTTACAGGACTTTCTTCTGGAAACCGCATCAACTATTTAATGCTTTAACGGACTGTATAATTTCGTAGATGCGAATAACCAACTGAAAGAAAAGAAAAAGAAATAACCTCTATTTTACAGTTCCTCTTGTCCAAAATGTCAAGCATTAGAACCCACTGCGCAGCGGACATACATTCTTAGCGGCCTCAACAGTCAACAGTGAGGCTTTTGCGTCGCGGAGGGTAACAGTTCAAAGGATTTGAAGACGCAGACTATCTTAACGTGGGTTGATCGGGGAGGGGTTCAGTGGAAGGGGGTGAAATGTGTGTAAACATGACTTTTCTCGGCGATTAGGACGATTGCGAAAGGAACGAAAACAGTGAAAATTGGTCGGTCATCTTGTACGGCCAACGGCGGATCCAAGGTGTAGTTTTTCTCTCTCTTCACCCATTTTAACGCTTGTATTAGAAAAGGACCAATTAGGGGCAATCACGTGACTTTCGTCTTTTTTTACTATCCTTTTCCAACACATGCTTTCAAATGAAAAGAGAGTGAGAGGGACACTCTGGATCCGCCAGTGCTATATAGTGTAGCGCCGGATTCACTATGATTGTCGCCAATTCTCCACCTGACCGTTCTCCGCCCCCACCCTCACTTGGTCCTCTCTTCCGCAGCGCCGGGATGGAGAAAATGAATGAACGGGATAGCGAAATTAAGGTCGAACTCCATTACTGTAATATCGAGTTACCGTAACCCCTACTTGCGGTGAGATTCGGCAATTAGGTTGGATAAAACGCAAGAAGAATCATCCGTATGGGCTGGATCATAGCCTACATCCTGTCACTAAACCTGTAATCTTTATGCTCTTCCTACTTCTACTATTTGCAATCTGAGCAAGGATTTAAAAGTGTGCATTGACTCCTTTTCCTCTGCACTCAATTTCGCTCTACCAATTTGGATCCTTCATTGCACAAGAGTCTGTGGGTTAGGTAAGGAGGTTACGACCAAATGAATAGCTTCTCCCTTGACTTCAAATTGAAGCATTTGATGCAAGAAGGACGTCTCTGCCAAATGCCCATGTTGAGAAAAACGCGTTCAAAGTTTAAAAACGGCACTTTTTCAATCACTTTCATGGAAATATATCTGCGTGCCACTTAGTGAAAAATCATCGTATCAAAGTCAACCTTGGTACACATATACTTTAAGGTATAAGGAAGCGAAAAAGTAATTTTACACAATAAGGGCGCCTGGCGCCAGACGCCTTCCTTGCATGGAATGCGTTAATTTTCTGATCTGACTTTGAATTGGAGAGACAATCAATTAATTATAATGTCAGTAAAAATGGTCTCATTTTTTCCCCCATTCTTATTATTATTGTTGTTTATTTATTATTTATTTTTTAACCGGGAATGAAATCAGCGTCATGACTCTCCCCCCCCCCCTCCCTCCAGTAAAATTAGAGAAAACAAAACGTTGAAAGCGGGTCAAACCTTAAAGGTTATCGATTGAATGAGTAAAATTACGGGTCGTACAATTTGTTCATACACTATTTCTCAACGTCACAGGGTCATCGCATTCCTCTCTTCACTTGTCACACATTATTCAAAGAATGCAGGCGAGCAGTATCCGGTACAGATGTTTTCTGCCTAAAAAGTCGGGAGCATAACTCAAAAAAACGGGACCGGCCAGAGGACTCAGCGCGAACTCATACGTTCCTTAAATTGTGCGCTCACACTGAAAACTCCATCCGGTGACGGATAAAACAAAACAATCGGGCTCATTTTCGTCCTTGTCCGTAAAGACAACGCGCCTGGTCCTCTACGCCGCGCGCCGGCTCTCCTCTGAAGAAAACCCGATAGCCGGAAATCCGAAATCCGGGCGGATCCTGAACTCAAGACTGGCCAGTTTCGCACGATTTGCGAGTGACCAGCAGCCGCCGGGCTTGGCCGCCTTTAGAGAGTAGACTGACTCTGGCTGGACCAACATTCGGAACTCGGGCACCGCACTGTTGCCGAGTAGAACAAGTAAATATTGCGAATTCCTTAAAGTATTCTCTTTACTCCATTTTATTCATATTACTCTGATTGCAATACTTGAGGGTAAGAAGAAAGAAAGTTTAGGCACATTTCTTAAACATTTTGATCAAAGCCCTATAGCACAAAAGAAAAAAAACAAAACAAAAAACAAAAAACAAAAAACAAACAAAAAAAAAAACAAAAAACAAAAAACAAAAAACAAAAAAAAAAACAAAAAAAACAAAAAATAACGTTGCAGTGCGCGATTCTGATCGGCTAGAAGTACAAACTTTGAGCTCAAGTAGCGCCTAATTGATGGCACATGCGGAAGCTTCAAGGGCCTGTAAGCACTTTTGCTCGAGATAGCCTAGGGAGGGTCAAATCGAGAAAAGAAAATTGAAATTTTACCGGCAGCATTTTTACATGAGGTCTGTTTGGGGGCCTTTCCAAAACCTTAAACAATACACAAATTCTAAAAGACTAATATTTCAAAATTTAAAAGCTTACATTTAGAAAACTCCGAATAATTTCTAAAATTCTTTGAAATTTCGGCTATTAAATTTACTTTAAATGTGTTGGAGCTATATAAAAAATAGTTTGAATACTTCTTGGAAATTACTATCTTCATACCAGGACAGCCGTTTTGCGGATCTCAAGAAAAAATTTTGACTAACCAAAGATTCCTCCGGTTTAAAAAAAATAAACCCCAGCCAAGTTCAGTGATTATAATCCACGAAAGTGCTCTGATCTGTAATCTTTTCATTCGCCGGCGAAAACGCACAGTTGACTTAAAAAATTCGATGGACTTTTTTTTTATTCATTGATGGTTTCATCGGTTGAAAAAAAATTACAGATCAAATTATTTTCTTACGTTGTGGCCGTAGTGCTGAACTGGACTCTTCAGTATTTTTGTCCACTTGCGGAATTACCGTAGAATTAGAAAAATCCACTTGAGATCCAGAAAACGACCGCCCTGGCGCCCTCGTTTACGTAAGTAAATTCGCTTGATCATTGAGGACGATTTTCAAGGTCGGAAGAATTATCTGAAACATGACAACGCTGGAGACCGGAACGTCTGGTCCACCCCGACCGTGCCATGCCCCCTTGACTTGGATGCACGCAAGAGATCGCACGCGTGAGAAAGAAAAAAAGGAGGGATTTTGGTAAAACAAATAAATGAATCAATAAATTATGAGGGAGGGGGGGGGCGACTTCACACTGCACAGAGACGAGTATGAAGGAATTGAGGGGACAACTCATCCCGGACCGAAATGGGGACAAGTCCATGCGAATGAGTTTGAATGAAGAGGAAAGGTTAGAAAGCGTGAGACGTGAGCTGAGACACTCCATTGATACGGTTTTCGTTTACATCCGAGATTCCAACACCCTTGTCAAAATATTTGTAGAGGAGTTTTGGTTGTACAAGGGTTGGGCAAGGTTTATTGGATTATCAAAATATTCGGCTCTTTTTCGGTATCTGGCGCAATGTAAATATACTCCCAGAAAGAGTATATAAGGGCAAGTGTGGAGATAAGGTTTTCACACTTTCTTCCGTCCTTATTGTTTCAATAGACTGTTTCAGTGACGAGCGGGAAATTTAAAATCTAGGAATCCGATTGGCTTAGAGGTGGTTTTTTTTTTTAATCATGACAACAGCATCTGATTGGTCAATTTTGAATTTAACAATTTAACGCTCGAACGAAAAATTTACACAGCACAAAACAGACTATATTTTCATCAGACTCGACTAATTTCAGAAAAAATGGACCTCAAGATCGGACCGAGTGACTACAAGAAGGACATGATTAGAGGTGTTAAATGATCGTTAATGTTCATTGTTCATGACTTTGTCCAGCGTCTCGGATAATCTGATTGCCAGATCTTAAGCCGCCAGTGCGGCGCCAGTGAAGACTCTGGCTTTAGGGCAACGAGTGACCGAAAAATCAGGGTCAGTAAAAATCGAACAGACAAGAAGTAAATTGATAACTTTCACGGTCTCAACTTTACCCTCATTCCAGGGCCAACTTTGACCTGTGGGCACTATACAATCGCTGGGAAAGGGTAGCGCAGCCTTCCAAACCACATAAGAGATCATATCACGGGGAATAATCAGGTGAGCACGTTCGATCATGAGGTGCCTCACCCCCAATCGACGACGATCATCCGCCGATCCCCGAGGCTGTCGGCGGAACTTTAATAGAACGATCAATGAATAACGAGGTGTTTAGAATGTTCGGTCGGAAGAGACATGTAATTAGCGGGTGTTAAAATTCCGCAGCGCAGCCATCTCAAGGGCCGTGGAATAGATTCGTTCGGAGTCGAAGCCAGTCGAGGGTAAATAGTGGTTCTCTGAACGAAGAAGAATGACCAGGAATGGGGATAGAAGTGCTTACATAACAATTTTGCTTTCTACCTGTGCTCTTCTACCTCAGTGCAGAGTAAAAACAACTATACACATGTCGTATATATGTATTTTTAAGTATCTCTACGCTCAATATCTCGTTATTATCGGGTTTGCTGGATGCTTCCTTTCTCTCTTTCTATGTCTTTCTTCGAGACTTTGAGAGAGTCGAGCATTCGGGTAGGTGAGGGTAAATGGGCGAGTTTTAAGTTGGTCGTACTGGGAGTCGAACGAGGGACCCGCCGAGACAGTGAGAGTGTTTATTTGAACCTGCGGGGCTGCGGGGGCCTTTTTTTTTTAATGTGTTTGAGACTTAATTTCGGAACACCGTCGACCATATCAAAGGAGCATTTCTTGGAAGGACCGACCGGGAGAGATCCCCTTGGAGAGGATATACAAAGAGTTCAGAGCTCTACATCTACAAGTGGATGCTTTCTTTCGCTCATTTTTACTTCACTTCCAGTTTACCCTCTACCAGCCCCTACCCTTCCACCCCCATCCCCTATGTCCCACACCCAATCACCTTCTTTCTGCTGAAGAGAGTGAGGTGCGAGGAAAGGCGAAAGACGTGAGACAGAGAGAGAGACGGAGGAAGAGAGGAGTGAGGAGAGAGAGGAAGGAATCCTGGGCGAGGTTTATGGTGGTCTGTCTCCGTCGTTCATCAAGTTCATTCATTCATTCATTCATTCCCGTTTCCTCTCTTCAAGAGCAATAAACAATGTTGCCACATGTGACAAATTTTACGACTCAAAACGTATAATTAGCACGGTGCACACTTCGAACGTCAAGTCTGCGGCCTCTAAGTAAGTACACGCGCGATACACGTTACGAGATGTGAGTATTTATCGGGAAGGGAATGGGTACACAATACCCTGAGAATTCTAAAATATTCCTGCGGACTACTGAAAATCCTTACAGCCAAAGATTCTAAAAGCGACAGTAAATACACTTTTAAATGACACACGGAAAATTCCACGTGATTTGAGTTCAGTGTTGCTGACCTCGGGTTCGATGGTTGCAAAGGCTCGCTGACTTCAAGACTATCTGATCGCAGCATCAATTAAGTTTCGACCAAAGATTACTCTATTTCAGAACTGGCTCAAATGATGCTACCCGATGCCCAAGTGAAGGGCAAAAACGATCGATATGCAACAGGAAGTTCAAAGGAAAACAGATGGGAAAAGCAGGGGAGGGGAACAAGTGCTCTTGGAACGCTTGAACATTGATCGGAAAATCCATTCGTTATTTGCGTAAAAGTTTGGCGGGGAGGGGGGAGGCTGTAAGACACCCCCCTCAATCATTCACTGCGCACACATAATTCGGTCAAAATATTATGTCTATGTCTGTTCCTGATTACGAACGAAATGCCTAAAACTCACCACAGGCCCTTAACCGGGGGGGGGGGGGGGGGGGGGGGTTATCAGCCCCCCTGGAAAAAAATTGTTTTACCATGTAGTGTATTAGAAACTACCACAAATAGCCCCCCCCCCCCCCCTGAAAACACACGAGCCCCTCCTGAACAACATGCCTGGTTACTGGCCTGACTCACCAAGATGCGTCTAAGAAAATAGTGAAATCCGGGCGTGGAGGACCATTAAATTTATATTAAAATCGAAATAGGTCAATTCGACAACAGTGTAGCAGTAGAGCGTAATATTGGAGGATCGCCGCGCGGCTGAAGGAGATCTTAAAAACGGTGAAATGTTTACCTTTCTCTCTGGAAGGTTGGCTCATAACAGAGAGAGGAGCCAAGTGAGAGGGGGGGAGAGGGGGTCAGGCGCAAGTTGTTTATTAGTGCTCCTTATTGTAAACAGCAAATTATCCCTTGTCGTAGGTAGGAGTTCACACAGTCCAAGTCCGGCCGACATCCACCCCCCCCCCCCCTTCCCATAAAAGCGGGGCATACCATTACACCATACCGTGGCACGTCTTGGGGCTCTTCCGAAAGCGACAACTTGTGGAAAATGAGACCGACCAATTGAAAATCCATACAAACAGAAGAAGAAGAAGGAAACGGAATGTTTTTTAAACATTTTGCAAATCATTTTAAGGGTCCGTTTTTAACGGTTGGCGTTTAGTCGCATTCTCTCACGTAGAGGGCATGTAAAGGCACCTCCGCGAATAGACCGCATTTTTCAGGAGATTTGACGATTCTTCGTGTGGCTATCCACGAATCGTGTCAACCATTGTGGGCTTGAAATTACCCCCTAGTCATGTTGCATAAACGCATTGTCCAATGAAAAACAGCCAGTGGCGCGGCTCGTGGATTTCGATTTATCGAATTCTTCTTCGTGGTATAAATTCTGAAGACGAATCAAGTTTTCAATTGAACCTTCAAATAATCGATGCTCTCGCATTTGTTCAGTTTTAAAGGGATGGCAACTATGATACACTGTTCAGGAGTCGCCGCACTGACGTATAATACACCAACGTTGGTTTTTTGTTGTTAGTTATAAATAAAAAATATGAATTTTCTTTTCAACATTTTGAGATGAAGATAAGCCGAAATGGGGGACGCCACTTTCGTTGAGTTAAATGAAAATGCGAATGAAAATTATGAAGTAAACGGAATCTGAAAAAGTTCGGCGATAAAAGGAGAAATACCATGCAGTTAAATTCAATTCATAGATAATCCGTTCCCAAGATAAATGGAACTCGCGGACGTCTTCAAAATGAATTTCCATTCATTTAGTTGAGGAATTTAGACTTGGGCTTTAGGCTCTGGCTTCCCGCCAATATGTCATTAGCTTCATAACTAAACACCTCATTTTCATTTAACTACTATAGGTATATATATAGCTGCCAAGTGAAATCGGAAAAGGAGACAAAGACACCAGATTTCTCATTGATTTCAATCTGTAGAGCTAGCGATTTTTTGTCTTCTTTTTTACGGCGCGCGGTGCTTACCATGCTTATGTATTCGGAAAAATGGACGGGCACGAACTTTAATGAGGCGTTTTAGAGCCGGAATAAAGCGCACGAGAAAAATTCTTCGAACCTTTTCCGTCGTTTCGCAATTTTAAAAATTTTTCTTTCGCGAGGACTCTGGAAAGTTACCTGAAAAAGGAGCGAGCGCGGGAGGTGAGATTCATCCGCAATCGCACGATGGGTCGTTCTTTGTGATGATTTTGGACTTGGGATTTTTGTTAAACTCGAAAAAGGCACAAAACGCACGACTTCGCGGCCATCTGCCTATTTCTCCTCAGCGTAACATTTTTCGACAATTTTTTTGGATCGATAATTTCTGCTGCTCATGAGAAAACAATGGGATGAAAAGAAGCGATTACGTAAAAAACTTATAATATACAAACAACCGAATGGAGCTCTTGCAAACTTTCGCCGTGAGCAAATTAATAGTCCAATCTGATGTAAAAAACCAGCGAAAACCACAAAAATCACGAAAATCACTTTAAAAAAGTCTAAAATTCAGTAGGTAATAAACTTACATAACTGATTTAACGACAAGCTCTTAATGGCGGTTCAACGCAGGTATCATGGGAGATTCCTGTCTAATTTGTAGATTTCTTTACGGAAACACAGAGATACGTCTCAATTTAGATAGGAATCTCCCATGATACTTGCGTCTTTCCGCCACTAAGCCCAATTTTGAGAGTGAATTTTGTGATTTTTTAGTGTACTCATCATCATTTTTACAGGTTCTAATGAAAGAATCAACTCTTCAATCCCATAAAGCAAAATTTTGCAAGAACCCCATTCAATATGTACCAATGTATCAAAAAACCGAGCAAAATATTCTTCAACCCTTTCTAAATGTTTAAAAACAGCTTTGCATGCGGCTTCTTTCTTCAGCGCACTGCGGTCTGCAGTCGAAAGAAAATGTCGATAAATCAGTGAATAGAAGCAATCAGAGATAATCGTTTTCCACTTTTTAAACTTAATGTAAGACTTTCCACTGACGTTTCTAGGTTTAAATTACTTTCTGAAACGTTATCTGAGATTAAAATTAGTCTTGAAAGTTGGAAAATGATAAATTAAGAAGAAAACTTTCTCATTTTTGGCCACTTTCAGACGATTTCAGACCAGTTTTCCACTTTATTTTTCTTTCCCTTGAGAGTGTAACATTAATCACACAGTCAAACGAACTTACAGCCGCCCGAGTTCAAATTTTGAAGTAAATTGCTCTCTGTGCGCCTCGCCGCGGCCACCCCCACTACAATCTCCACATGGAAATAATGGTCAGATTTGTTGGAATGCGCGCTGAGGACCACGGGCAGCTGGAAAGCGGGCTCTAATTTCTATCAGTATCAATCAAGTCTGACGCGCTAATTCGAGCGGGCCGAAGAAAAAGGGAAAATTTCGTTGGTTTGTTTTTTCAACATTAAGAAGAAGACACGACAACTGTGCAATTATACAAGCCCGCGGTGCGACGGGGACCCCAGGACCACCGACCATCGAGCGGTCAAATTTACCACACCCGCGACCATCACACGGCCAAGGCTGTGGCGTAATGATCAGAACAGGTGGAAAAGGAATATGAACCCAAGTTTTTCGGTCATAAAAATCAATAGGAGCCCTTTTCCCCCTGTAAGATCAGATGAGATTAGCATTTTCAAATGCATGAAGCACTCAAATCAGAAACTGAGAACATCCCGATTCCTATACAGCAGACGGCTCGCAATTTCTCTCTCACCACAATGGGGCCTAAATATGTAAATTTTAGGGACCAAACAATGATGAAATAAATTACGCTGAAGTGAAAACACAAAGCCTCACTTTGGCTCATCGATCACTGAAAGAGTCAGACTTGAGGCAGCGATTTAAAGTTACGCAAAGCGGCATAGCCCAGACCGGCCTTTACTTTGAGCACAAACAGCAATCGATACAAAGCATGCTAGTAAACTAAAGTTAACTTTTTACCGAACTTATTCTAATTTTTATTTTAGTTAGGGAGCAGAATGCGAGAGGGGCATTTCTTTCGAGGGATGTCGGGTGCGGGTACAATTTTTTCGCCAGGTCGGAATGTTACACTGATCCGTTTTAGGAAAAACTTCTTGATTGACCGTAAATCATTGGAATGGGAGAGGGGAGGCGCACGCCTATGGATTTAGAAGTTTGAAGATTCGCAGGAAGTAATTATGGACAGTTTCACAGAGAAAACGGAAAAAACACTTTGGTAGCGCTGACAAAACCTTTGGTAGAAAAATGACCCAGCAAAAGACTTTAGTTGGGCCAACCAAATTTTTTATTCACCCAGCGAAATCTCTTTAGTTAAGCGTAAAGAACCTTTGGTTGGCTCAACTAAAGTCTTTTGCTGGGTCATTTTCCTACCAAAGGTTTTGTCCGCGCTACCAAAGTGTTTTTGTCTGTTTTTTCTGTGTTTCTGTTGAAAAAACCCAAGATTTGAGGTTTTTGGAGGCGGCGCGACGGTGCGTGCCCCCTGGCTCCGCCACTGCGCTAGTTGATTAAAAAACCAAATCTAACACTTCATACACAGAAAAAACAGAATAAACCACTTTGGTGACGCTGACGAAACATTTGGTAGAAAAATGACCCAGCAGAATCTCTTTAGTTAGGCGTGCAAAACCTTTGGTTAGCTCTACTATAGTCGTTTGCTGGGTCATTTTTCTACAAAATGTTTTGTCAGCGCTACCAAAGTGTTTTTTCTGTGTACTCACACGCATTATCCCTTTGAAATTGAGTAAGCATGAGCACACGCACTCTTTTTTTCACTAGCGGATCCAAGAAATTGTCCTTCTTTCTCTTGGCTCATTAGAACGCATGTGGTAGAAAAGGATGGAAGAGGGGGCGAAAATCACGTGACTGCCCCTAATCTGTCCTTCTCTAACACATGCATTCTAATGGGAAAAGAGAGAAAAGGATAGATTCCTGGATCCGCCAGTGCTTTTTTTTCCGCCTTCTGGCCGAAGTTTGTATACTGCTTAATTACAGCCGATATCACTTGGACGCTTATGGAAAAAAACAAACCAAACATTATCATGACCAATGTGCATAGTTCACATAGATGACTAGAAATACTAGAATCTCAATTTCTGACATAGAATTATACTAGAAAATAGTGACGGCAAACGTGGGACGTTGACTACGGGTGGCATGGCGGCGGAGCTGAGTATTATAATGCTTGTATCATCTTTTCCCATTGTATCCGTGATCAGCACGATGGCGACGTAATCGCTCTGGCTGATTTTTTTCTCTCTCTTTTCTCATTATTTTCTGTTTTTTCTCTACACATGTACTTTTCCTCCCCCTTTTTCTATTTTCTCGATTAATTCAACGTCAGTAAATTCGTAATTCGTTCATCAAAATTAATCGCGGCGTCAACGGATTGGACTCGCTCGTTCTTCTTTTCATTTTATCCGCAGAATGGATCAGCGTGACGCAAAAAAAAAAAAAAAAAAAAAAAAAAAGCAAGGTATACAACACTCTTGACAGCTTACTTGATGAGAGCAATGCATTACCGATTAATTCAGAAGCCATAAGGCTCCGATCGAACAGCGCAGCGCGGCGCCGTCAGCCGATGGCGTCACTATAAAAAAGGGGATACCAAAAAAATTCGATAATAGAATCGATCTATTAAATCGATTACAGAGAAGAGAAACGTGAGTGAAGACAGGAAAATAAGAGTGAAAAGTACAGGACATAGTGAGAAATAAATGTATATGACATCAGATGTAAGTAAAAAAGATATGAGAGGAAAAAATTGCTTCAGATAGTGTGGTGGCATCATAAAAATTCAGCCCCGAAAGATGGTAAAAAAGTATAGTATCATCATTCAGCAAACCTATTTTTTTCCCGAAAGCTAATTTTCTCGTCTTCAGAAGATACTGAAAAGGTGATACTTGTTACTAAGAATAACATTGACCAAACTAGCTAATTTTGTATTTTGAAGGGAAAAGAAGTCCTGTAATACAGGAAGGATTTATCTCTTATCGCGCATTTTCTTTTGATAAAAATTAAGTAGAAAAACGAGTGCACTCATGGTTGTGCAGAAGTCTCTGATGACGAACCAAGAAATAATTTAACAAAACTTCATAAACTACCTAAAATGTGAGTACTTTTCCAGTCCCCCCCCTCCTTGGATTTGAAAAATTACATGACATTTCCTGACTCAACAGGTATTCCAGGTTTTCAAATGGTGCCAATTAATAGTCTCTTTTAAAGAAAAAGAAGATATTAACAGAAATTTTATCACGTATAGTGACACAGAATACTCTAATCAGAACGGAAACTCTAATTCATTTTGAAACATTCGTTACTTCGGGCCGCCATGTTCGAAAGTGAGTATCTTCGGCAATCTTCGGCAGATCTTCGGCAACTGGCCGAGTTGTGATTGGTTGTATCACAGAATAATACAATCAGAAGGGAAACTCCCATAAGAGCCAATGGAAACAAGATTTGGAATTTACTGGCACAAACTGGCAACTGTGCCTACTCACTTCTCAAGATGGCGGACATGCTTTTTGAGGGTATACAACCAATCACAGCTCGGCCAGTTGCCGAAGATCTGCCGAAGATTGCCGAAGATGCTCACTTTCGAACATGGCGGCCCGAAGTAAAGAATGTTTCAAAATGAATTAGAGTTTCCGTTCTGATTAGAGTATTCTGTGGTTGTATAGCCTGAAAAAGCATGTCCGCCATCTTGAGAAGTGAGTAGGCACAGTTGCCAGTTTGTGCCAGTAAATTCCAAATCTTGTTTCCATTGGCTCTTATGGGAGTTTCCCTTCTGATTGTATTATTCTGTGATAGTGAGTTTCATCAAGTGGCGAGACTCTTCTGTTTGTGTGCAATAGATACAAACATTAAGGTGATTCTTCAGCGTTTAGTGCCGATTTCTGCCACCATAGAGCGCTACCGTTCGATTAAAGTCGAATTACAGGCCGAAAATAATTTATTTTTAAGAAAACGGAGTGGCAGTTACTAGATAATCATCTAAAGAGTGTCTCCGCAAAAAATCTCGTCAATAAATTCAAAAATAAGGCTGAAAGTACCAACAAATGAAATATCGCATTTCGATACAAGAATCGATTTGCGATATTCCATTTTTTAGCACTTTCAGCCTTACTTTTGAAGTTATTGACGAGATTTTTTGCGGAGACACTCTTTAGATGATTACCTAGTAACTGACACTCCGTTTTCTTAAAATTAAATTACTTTTGGCCTGTAATTCGACTTTAATCGAACGGTAGCGCTCTGGTGGCAGAAATCGGCACTAAACGCTGAAGATTCACCTTAACTATCAAATAACTTCAAAAATATAAAAGTTAATCGATCCTTGTCATCATAAAACTTACAAATCTTTACCGAAAAAAAGAAGCCATTCAGTAACCTATGCGGAAAAAGCTGAAACGAAACGGACTTGATGTGGAGGATCGCGAACTGACGGGCGGACGGCCGCGGATCATGTAAGTACTCGCGAAAAAAAGCGCGCATAGTCATTGACTGTTGAGTGGAGTTGAGTGTTGGTAAACCGCATTAAAATTAAAGGCTGCTTATTCCAGATTTAGGACTGTAATTAAAATTAATCATGAGAATGTAATAGCGCTCGTTGCGTCCGAGTCGAATCACCCGAGACTCCCTAACTCTGGCCCCGAGGCCTATGTTTGAGTGTTCGGGTTTGTATGTGCAGCCGCAGTTACCGCTCAGCCAATGATCCTTCCGAAATTTATGCACGAATCGAGGCGCCGCTATTGCCGAATTTAAAACCAAGTACCTTACCAGCCCCTGCTTGCTGTATAGTATCTTCAGGCAATTTGTTTGTGTTATTACACAGTAAAAACTGCCTTCATTTAATAGTGTTTAACTGAATTATCCAAGATTTTTGTTGGATCAATCACGCCTTTATCTTTGACTTTGACGGCTTACCGCATTGACCTTATAGATACTACTTTGGGTTAAGCTGCCGTCAAATGGGTTTTCAAAAATATTTATACGCACAACTAAACGAAACAGGATTTTTTTTAAAAATAAAAAAAATGAAAAAAATTGGCTGCACATGCATATTATACAAGAAGTAACCCACTTTTTTCACTTTTGTACATTAGCTTTCGACTACATAAACTATAAAATATTAGATAAAATCAGTTTTTTTCATCACGTTAGTAGAGCCTTTTAAAGGGAACAAACGCTCAAAAATGAAAACACACAAATATACAACTGTATAGAATTAAGAATCTTTTGGAATTTTTTCATAAGTAAAAAAACAAAAAGTAAATTAAATAATTATTGAATCGGCACACAGTAAAAACAGTAAAAATAGAGAAACCCGCTTGGGTAGCGCTAACAAAAATCTTTGGGTAAAAAAAAAAAAGTTGGGCGTACAAAACCTTCGGTTAGGTAAACAAAAGATTTGGTTTCCTCTACAAGAGTATTTTGATGGGTCATTTTTTTTACCAAAGGTTTTGTCAGCGCTACCAAAGCGGTTTTTCCTTTTGTTTTCTGTGCTCTTGACAGTGGTATTTACATGCTCTCAACGGAGGGGAAAAAAGAGAAGAAAAAAACCGCACGATTATTGTTGCAAAAAAGTTTAAACTTGGCAACACAGCCCCGAATTCAATGGTCAATGGGCTCAGCTTTTCTCATCGCACCAATAGGATAGTTTATGCGATTTTGCGGTTGTGCGCGTGCGCGCAGGCACGCGTTATTACTCTCCTTCAATCACGATCTTTTGCACTTGAACAAAGAGGCCGCACTGTGATATCAGGGAGGTATAGTGGGTGAGCAGTGAAGGCGGGGGGGGGGGGGTTAATATCTAAGCGGCAGTTTTTTGACCGATCAAATATTTTTATACGAAATAAAACCAGCATATCTAGAAAGTGTCCTCCCTCCCTCACTTTTTCTTCGCACCCCCCCCCCCCCAAACGCAATACTTGCCAAAATATGCACATTCATCACGAAATAACAACATATAAACGGAGGGACCATCAACCATCACATCACATGGGCAGGCGTTTAGTTAAGGTGCCTTCACATCACAGACCCTTAAAAATTAAAAACTTTCGAATTGAATAATTTGGACCTCGCTCTAGGCCGTGTAAGGTGTTCTGCACGGGCGCGCGGCGGAGTTCCTACACTAAACCAAAGTACCTTAAGTACAGTTCAAAGCATAGCCGCATAGAAATCTTTCTTTCCCTCTCTTTGATCCATTTGAACGCATGTTTTAGAAAAGGATGGAAATACGCGCTGTCACGTGACCATAGCCCCAATTTCTGTCCTTTTCTAACACACGCACATGCGAGAGGAAAGAAAGAGAAGAAGATAGATTCCAGACTACGGCTATGGCTCAAAGCATTAATCAAATTGTTCAAACAATCAGCGCTGCATAATTATCGAGGGCCGAAGATTTAGGATAAGGAAAGACGTTGAGAAAAAAACAGATTGTATGGATAATCCTTCATGTGAGCATTGAGTGTATACTCCGGGATACTTTTGACCTGTTGTGTGCAAGTAGAAGATGGTTTTTTGTGATTTGTTTTCCTGCAAAAAAAGGGAATAGGCAAGACTACAAAGTCTCGAGGCTTTAAAAGAATTAATAAACAAAGCCCCAAAAAACTAACACTTTGAGTACATTGACTTAATACGCCTGCTTGTTTATAAGGAGCAAGGATTGCAAATTGAATATTTATTACTTAAAAAAGAAACACCAACGAACGAAAAAAAATGAGAAAAATTGTGCGATAAAATTACCAAAAGGTTTAACTTTCGAGGTTGCTTAAAACCAATTTTCTCGTTCCCGCGGCAACCCAAAAAGAAGCTCTGGTGCCATACAAATGAGCACAAACTGTTTTGTTTTTTTGTTGTTTTTTGTATTGCCAGCCACAGAAGGATACAGGATTTGGTCTTTCTCTCTCTTCTCTAATTTGAACATGCGCGTTAGAAGAGGACGGAGATAGGGGCTAAAGTCACGTGATTGTCCCCTCTTCTTTCCTTTTCTAACACATGCGTTTAAATGACTGAAGAGAGAGAAATACAACTCCCTGTATCCAAGTTGCTAGCAACGTGTATTTACACCTTTATGACAATCACCTCAGCTAAAAGCGGTTATCAAACCCATGTGCTCGACCAAAGGAGCTAAGAATCCTTTCTGGTCCCTGTCTTTCTTGTCCACCCAAAAGTCTATCCTCGTTCCGTTTTCAATAGCTTAGATTCTTCTGTATTTATTGCCTTTTCAAGCGCCTTCCATGTATTCCCTCGTTTTCTACAACCCTCCTTCTTACAATTCCTTTTGAGTCCCGTTTTTCACCGTCACCTGCATTTTTTTGTCGAATGCCTCTCTTCGTATTGTGTCCGACGTATGTATGTCTTCGATGACCTGTTTATGACCTTCCTTCACGCGGATAGCAGGTTGATTGCTCTACCATGCTATACCACGTGTGAAGAGGTTGGTCAAAGAAAGAGGTGCAAGTGAATGAATCCAGCAACAAGACACCGCGGAACAATGTTGTCAAATTGTGAAATATTTCCTAATTTTCTTCCGTTTGACTTAATATAAAATTTTAGATTGCCTGTGAAATATGGCAACATTGTCAGGGAAGAACCCGGACGGGAGGCGCCAAGAAGTTTTCTCATTCAACAATACGCCTTACAAAACAAAAACAAAAACAAAAACAAAATAGGATTGTCAAAAGAATAACGAAACAGAATACGTACAAATTGATAGTACTTTGACACTGTTGCGAGATTGCGGGCGATTTTATCCAGTTAAATTTGAGATGATGTTACGATAAACTAGCCCAGTGGCGTACGCAAGGGGGGGGGGGGCTAAGGGGGCTAAAGCCCTCCCCAGACCTCCGATTTTTGGGGGTGGAGGGGAAGGGGGGGGGAACAATTTTCAGTCAAATGCTCATCAGTGCGAGCCCCTCCCAAGAAAAATCCTGCGTACGCCACTGAACTGGCCGTTTAATGTTCAGAGTTTTGGGAGTCTTTAGACCTACAGCCCGGTCATTCGATTATTGCTATGAAGGAACAGACGTGACTAAAAAGTATAGGAAGAAACCTGTGTTCGTATAGTGTTGAAGCACAATAGTTGTAGAGAATTTACGAAGTTTCCTGAAACTTTATATAGATATTTAAAACTTCGATAAGTTGAGGACATCGCCGATAAAAGAGCAGCACATAGAATTTAAAATTGTCTTTTTGTGAATTCTTTCTTATACAAATCTTTATTTCTTTCGTTCATCGAATGCTACGCACGGAGACAATTTTTTTACAATAAATAAGGCCAGAATTCTAAAAAAAGAAATTCCCCGAAAAGAAATTCTGGTATTTTCCAGGCAAACTGGTTGAGAATGGAATGCTGGAATTGTTCATCATTCTGGTAGAAAATTTTAGAGTAAGTACTCTGGTCACAGTAACCCCGAGAACCTGAAACCTGTCAGAATTTTTTTTTCCAGAAACTTTAAAAAAAAGAAGTTACTGTAGCTCCTACGGTAGCGTACACCTCACATTCGACACCCCCCCCCCCCGGTCTCTTAAATTTATTTTATAGAAGTTTAGCAACCATGTCCTCATATTCCTCGAGCCAAGTGGAATGAGCCCGATGAAATAAGAATTCGGGCTGACAAACAGTCGAACACACAGAGCACTCAACATAGAACATCACACATCACAGGAGTCCAATTTCCTGAATACAATGTTGTGATGGCTCTGCACGTCACCACGCACTGAACCAAGGTCTCTCACGGCCGGAGCCAGAAGCCGAGAGCCAATAGCCGGCCAAGGTACACGGATGGTTTTGCTTTATGGTATATATTATGATAGAGACCTGAATGTAATAATACCGCGTCGCGTTGTGGCCGCGGGGTAAATAAACAGAGCACGTTTACAAGCCATCGTCTGCGACGCAGCGCGGCGCGGCGTCTTAATAGATATGTAATTAAATCGGGCTGGTGACTGGTGAGAGGAGAGAGAAATGAGAGTGGTGGATGGTGACGCAAAATGTTCCAACTCGACTGGGATGAGCGACGCGACGCCTTCTTAACAAATCAACCAATCAACGACGAGTATCTGGCTGCTCCTCGCCTCGTTCACCTCTGCCGGCGTCCATTCAATGAAAAGCTGCATAACCGCGCGCTCAACTCTCCAGTCACCGACTCGACTGCAGAGTGCAGGCCCCAGACCGATCGACCCCATGCCCTTGTTATTGGATGTTAGCGCCTCCCGAGTACCAGTCTCGCGGCCAGTGGTACGCCCCCCACCCCCCACCCACCACCTACCACCTCCCACCCTTAACCAAGCTTCTCGTCACGCTTCCGACTAGAATCTGTTGCTTTAAACCACTCGTCTGCGATCGCGTCATCTTTAAGAGATACACTTTCGCTTTCCAAGACTGCAGCAACGCCATGCAACATCTAGAGTGCTCGCTATTACAGATAAACGGAGAAAAATAACTAGGAATAGTCTAGCAACTGTGAATTCTTCCCATTTGAATGCATTAAAAAAATCGATTAGTAAAAGAGCCAATCGATAATAATCGATTGTTTTCTATAGGTGCGTTCAAATTCATGGTTGCCAAATTGTTGGATCCGCCAATGCTAGGAATCCGAGGTGACCACTGACCAGACCAGAGACCATCAAATTTTGCCACACCGGCCGTGATTCGAACCCAGGACCTCCGGATTAGCTGGTTGGTTTCTGATCATTTCAGTTCAGTAGATCGTTAGCCTTGTTTTCTAAACGCTGATTACAAGGTCAAACTGAAACTATTGGGCAGTTCCAAAAGGACCATAATTTTGTGTTTTCCATGAATAAGAGAAAATAAAAGAATTTGATGAGCTGGGAGCAACGGTACCTTTACTTTTTTCTCCAGTGTCTCGGTTTCGGAGATACACTCGGGGGGGGGGGGGGGCGTGAGTTTTGTGATGTAACAACGCGGAATTCCCATTTAAAGCAATGTGTTTTGGGCCAAAATCGCATCTTCGGAACAATGATACCTATCGTTCTAAACCAAAGGCATCCCTGCCCTGGTATCAGCACACCAAGTACTTTTATCACAGAATAATACAATCAGAAGGGAAACTCCCATAAGAGCCAATGGAAACAAGATTTGGAATTTACTGGCACAAACTGGCAACTGTGCCTACTCACTTCTCAAGATGGCGGACATGCTTTTTCAGGCTATACAACCAATCACAACTCGGCCAGTTGCCGAAGATCTGCCGAAGATTGCCGAAGATACTCACTTTCGAACATGGCGGCCCGAAGTAAAGAATGTTTCAAAATGAATTAGAGTTTCCGTTCTGATTAGAGTATTCTGTGCTTTTATTAACTTACTACAAAACACCAAAATTTAGACCCTTGTAACTGCACAATTAATTGAGGTAGGTGTTACTCTTGATGCAGCGACGGCGCACACTGGACGAAAACGTCCTTGTGCCCGGACATGGCTGGTTTCGCGCTCCTATCTTTGTTTTTTCGAGTTGTTTTGGCTATTTTTCTTTAAAACCGACATACTTTTAACTTATTTTCATTTTTTTTTTTTTTTTTTTTTTTTTTTTTTTTTTTTTTTTTTTTTTTTTTTTTTATTTTTTTTCATTTTTTTTATTTTTTTCAATTTTTTTTGTGTGTTTCCCACTGCAATCACCCTATATAATGTGTTTTCCGACTGTAGAAACAGTCGCATTTTTATTTTCAGTAATGTATTTCGTGTCCGACCTTCACCCATTGACTCGCTCCAATGTGCGCCGCGTCGTGCTATTACACGATTATTTCACGTATCCGCAGTTTTCCGCAGCTAAAAATCATTGAGGTGGTTTTTCCAAGTTGTAATAAACACTACTAGCTCAAAGTTCACATTAAATACGATTAAATAGCCTGTTGAAACTGTATTTTAATTTTTTTAAACCTTCAAATGTTAAATTTGTACAAAAACCATCACTTCATACATCTATATTTGCATGATTTTAAAAAACTATAGGTCGAAAATTATCTCCATGCAATGGTGAAAATGACTATTGTATCGGCGTTTGTTGAAAAAAAAGATTAACACATCTTTTTAAGGCGAAATAAAACACGAAATTTTAGCGTCAAAATTTCAAACCGCACCAAGAACCCGTTATTCGACAATGTTGAGGTAAAGTGCTGGCTCGAGGAAAAAAAAACAATGTCAGAAAAGTTACATTTGGGTTCTAAAATACTACTTTTTGTCAAAAAGTTGAGGTTTTCTGCAGATTGACTTGACCCCCCATGTCCGAGCATAAGGGCATTTTCGTCCAGTGTGCGGCGTTTGGAAGTAACCGATGCACATCACTTGAAGCGTTACTTGTAATCAGTGCTGCTTGAAATTCCTGACTTTTAAGTAACGAGCGATCACTCCCATCAGTGCTATATGCGGACCGCAAAATATTGTACGCGCAAATATTATGCGGTGACAATTCCGATGACAACACTCAGATAGAGTGGTGAAATAAAGGCAATTTAGGTCGTGTGACTCTGTGATAGGCTCTCGTCGAGGTGAGATTGACATTAAATCTGCTTGGTAAATATACAGATCTTGACTGCCACTGCCTAATGATCTTGGATCATTCAAAGAGTGAAATATATATTTGCCGATACTCTACAACTCTACTTATCACCATCTGGATAGGAAATCCGGAGCCAACACGTCAGTTTGAAGCCTCTATACAATTTTGATGCCACTCTAGATACGATTCATGAATGAGAGATGTGAATGAGAGCAGATTAAAATTACGTTGCATTTTGTCCACTTAAATCCATTGTAAAGATCGAACCATTGTTTGGGTGTTTGGTGAACACTGAACACCCTCTCATTCGACCTTTGGCAAGGGTTTTATGGATACAGTGGTACGTTGCCAGATTGCTCACTTAGCCTCATGCGCTGCATTCATTCATAGAAAAAACGGTTGAGGTTAGCGAGATCCCGGTTTCATTCATATATCAGAAGAAAGTAAGAGAGAAAACAAATTATCAAGTCTGAAAAACGTCTTGTTTAAGAATGACGAGAGGAGGAGTTTGGATGCAAAAAACGAAGGGAAAGAAAATGACAGGTTTAGGAATTAGGAAGAGAGGAAAATGATGCGAATGAAAGGAAAAAAGGACAGAGAGGAAAGGAAGGAGACGAGATAGAGAAAAGGGACATTAAAGAACAAAAAACGAAAGAGAGGAAGAAACAAAGAAGGTCAAAAACAAGTGGGTGTAAGGAATCAGGAAAAAAAAAAAAAAAATAGAGGCGAGACTCAAGAAGGGTTAAATATCCAGAGCTTGGTACGGAAATCAATAGTGTTGCCAGATTTGAGGTTAAAAGGCGTATATTTCACATTGAGTCTTATGGGAAATATAAGGTCCGAAGCCGCACACCTGGCAACCACGGAAACTAATCATTCGGAAATGCACTGCGCCGCCGCCGTCAAAGCCGTCATCAAAATTGCGCAATCCATGACGCAAAAAAAAAAACAAAAACAAAAACAAAAACAAAAACAAAAAAGGATTGAAGCGCAGCATAAGCAAGAGCTAAGGGCGCACGCGCGTGTGTGACAAGTCTAGTTTTCTCTTCTCACGCCGCACAATAGATCGAAAAGCACAATCTTTTGGACATCGTTACGAGAACTAATATCAAAACTACGAACATAGTACAAATCAAGATATCTGAATGGCTAGAGGAGGGGGGAGGGATGTTATAATAATCACCCCAAAATTAGGCTATTCGCAAAAGTTCAATTTTTAACCCTGTCGCACTATAGTCCTGTGTAAAATATGTTTTCTTTGGATGGATTCATATGAAATAAAAAAAAAAAAAAAAAAAAAAAAAAAAAAAAAAAAAAAAAAAAAAAAAAAAGGCATGCACAGCCGTAGCCAGGAACTCTCTTACCATGCCCATATGCAGTGGCGGATCCGGAAATTTTTTCGGGGGGGGGGGGGGCACGCCTGTGAAATTTTGAAATTTAAAGCGTTTAAAGCGAGGGAGCGATTTCAGGCTCTTTTCTATTGAAAAAAAGGCATAATTTAAGGCTTCGGGGGGGGGGGGGAGTGCCCCCGTTCCCTCCGGGGATCCGCCACTGCCCATTTGACTCCGTGTCTTAGAAAAGGACTGAAACAGGGGCTGAAGTCACGTGACAGTCCCTATCCCCATTTTCCTCTAACATATGCGTTCAAATGGATATAGAGAGAGAAAGACAAGTTCTTGACTACGGCTATGCATGAAACTATAAGAGAAACAATCATTTGATACACTTGTTTGGGTGAAAAATGTATGAATCTAATCTTGTAATAACGCAGCACTGAAAGGGTTAAAATATCGATACCAAAACTTTCCTGAAGTAAAATGAGAACTAAAACTTTTTTGACCGGAAAAATCAACGTTCTGACCCAATGGGCGACGCGCGACGACGAAAAGTAAGAGAGAAGAAAAAGGGGGGAAACAAACGCCGCCCGAGACAAAAGACTATAAATTTAAATACACATTCGATCGGGACAGGGCCAGGACGCCTTTTGATTAGCGGGTTGGAAAATGAGCGAATCTCGGTCGAAAAAGTGGCGCGCGGCAAGGTGCGGGCGGGGTGGGTGGTGGAACGAAGAACCCTCACCACCTTCGGGGCCTCCCAAAGGAAAGGATTGCAAGGCAGGGAGGATGGCGGTGCGCGGTTCGCGTTCGGGCGCGAGGGAGACGCTCCACATGCGCGAAGTCGTGCAGCGGAAAACGAGAGGATGGCAAGAACCAAGAAAGAAGCTGGCCAAAGCCGATGCTGACTCGGACCGGGTTGGGTGACGGACAGTGGACCGTATTGCGACGACAACAGGAAACAAATCTTGCTCCTAACAGAATGGATTTATTTGACGAACTTGAGATTAAATTTGGGATAATGTTGTTGTTATTATCCTTTCTTCTTGTCAGACTTCCGAAAATACTTGCGTTGAGCAAAATCAAAGAGCCTCAAAGAGATCCTTACCTTAAAATTGGTTTCAGGATTATATAGGCTGGTTGACTTTGCACCCCTACATCCGCTCAGTCCGTGATATATAGGTACTAGTGGTGTGGCCAGCAATTTTTCAAGGGGTCGTGGGGGGGGGGGGGGGGGCAGGGTCCGGAAAAAAAGCAATTAGGTAAAATTTCTCTGAAAACGCAAAAATTGCATTTTTAGGACAAATTTAGGAGTCAATGCCCCCCCCCCCCGCGACTCTCCCGGCCTACGCCACTGATAGGCACCACTATGCGATGTCATCAAGCCCCAAAACATTAAGATTACTCCAGTTCTAGATCCTTCTTATCATTCGTCTCCGATTCTTCTCTTCCAATAATTTTGCCTCCCCCCCCTCCATCCTATGCATTTCTCAAACTTGGGGTAAAGAAATGGAGAGAGTATGGGAGAGACGGAGGGATGGAGAGGGTGCGAGGGTGGGTGATAGTGAGGAGAGGGGAGAGGGGGAAAAAGTGTCCTATAAACTTTGCGATCTGTACCACTGCTTCTAACCACGGCGACAGCCAAGGGAGCTGTTGAGTTGAAAGCCGACTAAGGAGGGCGGGGCCGAGGGAGGATTGGGAGTAGAACTGCTAGACACTGCTTGATGGTGGAGGGCGAAAGGGGGTGGAGTGGAAGGTATGTGAATGGAGGATAAATGGAATGAATGAATGGTTAAGTAGGTAGAGAAACAAAGAAGAAGAAGAAAAGAAGAAAAAAAATATACTTGGCCATTTAATCTCTTTCCCTTCATCACTAGTGGCTATATTCCAGATTCGACTTATCGGAACATTCCAAGTCTACACCGAGCGCATTTTTTATTCACTTCAATTGCACGCCGTTGCCACTTTTTTAACCCCATTTCAAAGCACCTGTGACTCCTGTGAGGGTGGATAAGCCAATGGATGAATAAAGTAAACAATTACTACCGACGACAAAGATATTAACGAATCAGGGCTCAGAAATGTTAATCTTCGGACTCGCCGTGGGTTACCCCCAAGTTGTGAATCCTCACCTCTGATTGGATGAGACACAGCTTATACAGGTGAGTCCACGGACCAACACTTTTAGGAATCAGGGTTGGGGGGATCGGGAGATGCTTATGAGTACGCAACACGCAATTAAAACACATATTGCCATGCACTTACCAAGTGCGAAGTACGTAGCGTTTTGGAGACTCGAGAAATTCATGTCCTAGAATCTTTAAAGACAAAGATATTAGGGGTTCTTTGCGTATGCAATCCACAACGGAAATTATGCCCTAACTCGTGCATTGTGTAGAGTATACAGGTTTTGTCTACAGCAAGCAAAATTAACCCTTTCACAGCCAGGTTTCTGAGCTAAATCAACGCTTGATCGCTTAAAATGAGTGGGTAGTTAAATATTCCTACTCTGCGGTGTTCGTTTTGCCTACCCCTCCAATTGAAGGCGCTTGACAATACTTTAATTTGAAGTCAGTTTTACTGTCAGCAAGAAACCGAGATTTTACGGCACAGATCTGGTAATGAAAATTAATACACTTGGGCGTGGTCGCGAAACGATTAAAGGGCGAATCTGAGTCGTATACAGTTTCATGAATACCTCAACCGAAAAGATAAAGGATTGAGATGTCACAGATTCGAAGAAAAAAATAAAAATTGGCTTGGTTAAAATTAGTTTCTTTCCAAACTGATAATTTGGATAAACAAGTGGCATGTCGTTTCTATGCGTAAATTGACACGTAATAACGATTGGATGTACCAGTGACGTAGCGTGCAATTTGGTAGCGTTGTATTGTTTCCATTTGAACTCTTATTAAAGGTCGATTGCGAAGGTGTCCACCGAACACCCAACAGTTCGATATTTTTCATGGGTTTAAATGGACGAACTGCGACATTTTCAAATTGCATGCTACGCCATGGCACTGGCATGTACCGGAAATTCCCGAAATCCGGGCCTACGAACTACAAAAAAAAAGCAAATAAAAATTGATGAATATGTTGTCCTTGGATTCAACCCTGCACTTTTGCACCAAGGAGATACTGTGTATACGCCGGTGATTCAATACGCCCGAATCAGCTGATAGTGTAAGCAAACAACTCAGGGAAGTGTATTTGCCGGCAGACAGTTATAATCAAAGGGATTTCATACGATTAAGCTTCCGACGTTGTCTTCGCAGGTTATACAAATTGTTTACTTTGAAGAATGCCTGTTTGTTGACGCTAGCAGACGATTCAGCTATCGTGAATTCGGCACAAATAAAATGGCATGTAATGTTTTCGATGCGAAGGTGCTCACGGTTGAATAGAATAGCACCAGACGATAACAGCAGCTGATGTCTAATTCCTGCTCGAATTCAGGATTGCGGTTTTTTTTTACTTGGAACACGCACATTGGATAAATTTTGGGTAATTTCACTTGGGAATCGATACCTGATACCACTGTACCGAACCTAAAGTTTGGTATAGAGTTTTAGAATTCATCCAGGGAGCTCGCAGAGATTCTATAGTTTTACGCGTTTTAAAGAATACATACTTATCTATACAGTGAAAATATTGCAATCTATTGCTCCCAGATGAATTCTAGAACTCTACTTTAGCGGCAAACTTATTCAACCAATCAGAATTCGTAGTTGTGGTTTGGAGATGACGTCGCACTAGAAAAAAACAGTCGATTGGGTTGGGTTTCTCTACAACCCCCCTCCTGCCCACGTGGCTCACTTTGGATTTTTCCTCACCTTGTTCCGAGTCCTGTGGCTGAGAAACGGAACCACTTGAACAAATACAGGGCAAACAGGAGTTCCCTATCTACAAGAGTTATTGCTGATAGCAGAATATACACGGAGCTTTGGCTGCGCGCTCGGGCTGAACATTGAACCGAGTTACGAGCGAAATCATCGATTTCAACGTCGGGCATTCATTATTCCGTTGACTGTTGATTTAATGTACTTCAGCTTCACGCAACCGCGTATGCGTTTACGTCGTACATACGTCGCGTCATCTAGGGATCTATTGAGGGGGGGGGGGGGCTCGGTGCTTAGGACACGAGAACTCGATGATAAAAATAATTATTAATTATCAATGAGAATTGTTCATAGATCGATACACCGTATGAAAGTTCGAATAGGGACTCAACTCTTTCATTGTCATCATCGGTGGACGTACTTCATTCACATTTACAAAATCACGTCTTGTCGAAAAGGTGGGTCGAGGTCCGAGAAGAGGTCAAACGGAATGTTGGGTAATGATCTGATTTAGGATTAAACGTGAAGTCACAACCATCCGATAAATCTAATTGGTTCCCGAACAAAGTAAAAATGTGTGCGTATTTAAAACTCGCATATAACTACCATACGTTTACTGCGAAATTGATAAAACAAGTTGAGCTGCAGAAACAGCATCGATAGAGCAGTTTATAAAGACTTTCCTGTCACGCGACTTGCTTGAAAAATAGAAGGCGCAGTTTCTTTTATGTTTCACTCACAATCAGAAATGAATTGCAATTTTAAGGAAGTTTCACGCAACCGTGACCAGTCGTAAAGTTTCCTTCCGAAACTTTCAGAATTCACTGCCCCTCTCTGCTACACTAATACCGCGTGGTACTCGCATGGTATAAAAAAAAAAAAAAAAAATATTAAAAAGCTCAACAAAATATTCGAGTTTTTTTGAAAAAAAAAAAATTTATGTATAGCGACTTTATCAGAAATGTTTTAAAAAATAAGTTTGAAAAAAAAGAAAAAATCATTTTTCTCACGATTCACACGCGTTTTAAGCACCCAAATCAAAGCAGCAGATACAATGCAGCTCCACCAAAATCAATCATAATCACGAAAGTACGCATAATTAATCAAAAAATATCCTCATTCCGTAAATAATTTACATGGACATTCTTCAGACTGAGAAGAAAATATTCAACACCAATGAATACACCATCCTGAATGCACTTCCCTTGAAAGCGTGAATATTTCCGTACGGTCTTCGACCCTACTCACAATCAGCTGTTCAGGAGCGTGGACGGAGGAAGTCAGGAAGTGTTGGAGCGAGCCGTTCACGATGGGAGACAAGGAGTGATTACTGATTAGAGGCTTTTCGGAGGTAGAGCAGAAAACGCGGCGTTTACTTGCATAGGTGCGGCGGCAAGGCGCACAGTGGGAGGCCGGACATAGCGTGGAAACTTTAAATGCGTATATTATTGGTTATTCGCACCGTTGAAGTTTGAAATTAATTTGATTAATTTTATCGTAAAATTCTCCACAAAAACACCCCTTACAATGCATTTTGTGGTCATAAAAACACAAAAAATTTGCATTTACAGACATAAATTTCATGTCCGATCCCTCCCCTTGACTCACTCCACTGTGCGACGCGGTGGCGTACAGAGCGGATGAGTGACGAAATTTTGCGAAAAAATTAAATGGATTTGCTGAAGGTTGACGGCCTCCAAACGCTCGTGCGAATCTTTCTCGGTTCTCATTTTCATTTGGCGGACCTAAGTCAGGGGCCTCTTTCAACTTCACTCTACACTCGTCTTTCTTGTCTCACGTCCGCTGGGCGCTGCTCGCTGATCGCGCTGACTGTGTTGCTGCTGTGCTGAAGCCCGGACTTGAATCTCTGCCGCCGCGGATGAGTTCGAAACCTTTGTTTTTCAAGGTTAAAAATAAAGCGAGCCCAAGACGAGAAGTTTGTTCGAGAGACTCGACCGATAAGTAACATGATGCATAATAAATAGGGCTCGGAGGGGGAAAATTTCGAGCGGAAGAAATTGAGAGAGAGGGGGGGGGGGAAAGAAGAAGAAAAAATATATTGTTCTATAGAATGGATAAAACAAAAGTGTCTTCAATCTTCCTACAGCTGGAATCATGCAAAAAAAAACTTCGGGCAGGTATATATAGAGATAGGGAAAAACGGGATTTTTCTCTTTTCTTAACTTTCCCTACTATTTAGATACATTAATGATAGCATTAGTTTTTTTGTTTTTTTGTTTTTTTTTTTAAATTATGTCCCAAGTTTGATACGTTGATACAATACCGTATGTATGAAACGTTTCTGCAATATAATTTACAAAGAATAAATTTGAAAGCTAAAATAATGTTTGGTTTACCCATAGACTGTCACTACTTATATTTGAGAGAACTCATTGACATTGACCCTTGTGGACGATCAGTACCTAACTTAAAGAACTACAGTCTAAAAATATGTTTTTTTGTTTTTGTTTTTTGTTTGTTTTTATTTATTTTTTTTTTTGGAACTAGACCCATTCTGCATACAATGACTCAAATACAGTCAATAATAAGCAAACGCGGATATAGAAATATTTCAGGAAGGTTAAGGGCAAAAAGAGGGTGGGGGCCTGAAACCTCCTTTTTCAACAAAAAGCAAAAAAATATCCTGCAAAAATCCCTCCGTTAGTGTTTTCTCCTGGCTCGGAGGGAGCCAGACCCCCCCCCCCCCCGGGAGGAATCCGCCACTGGTAAGAAGTGAAATGTTGAGCTAGTACCCAGTCGAACACCAGTATCGACGACAGACGATAAATGAACGACTAGCTATAAAAATCGTGGTATGAAGGGAAAACCGGGAAAGCTGTGGTCCGGACCATATAGCCGTAGCGTAGCCATAGGAATTTGACTTTCCCTCTCTTTGTCTTATGACTGGATGTGTTGGAGAAGGGCAGAAACGGGGGCTGGCCACGTGACAGCCCCTAGCTGGCCTAGCTCCATCCTTCTCTAACAAAAGCGTTCAAATGGACGAAGAGAGAGAGAGAAAGAGAGAGAAAGACACATGCGTGACCACGGCTATGATCCAGACTCCTCCAGTGGACCAGGACTGGCTAGATTTGTTATGGAGCAAAAGGGCGTTCAGAACAGACTCCTCCTCGGAGATGAGAAGACGGTACAGAAAAAAAGGAGGGAAGGAGAGCGAGAGAAAGAGAAAGAGAAAACAAATCAACATAAAATTTTAAGAGGACAAGTGTATCTAGGTGTCCCGAGGCAAGGCAATAGATGGGCAACAAGTATGGGAAAGAATTTAACTTAACCGTATCTTTTTGTCATCATGGTTGCCAAAGATAGCAGAGAGCAATTTTTACACGAGCCATACTTACTGCTTCACGACCAAAGATAAAAATGGATAGACAAAAGAGAGGAATGGATAGAGAAACGAATGTTGTGACTAGGTTCAAAGACGGAATTTTGTGTTGTGGGAAGGGGGGCTGGAAAAAAGCGAGATCTGGAAACAATGCGGCTCATCCTGTCTGCCGAGAGAGTACCAAGTACCTGTACCATCGTCCATCCCCGTGCCCGCGCACATGGGACCGAAACAAGGAATTTCCCTGACATAAATTTACGAATAATAAAACTCAAGATTAAAAAACAATAAGTAGCAATATGACTTAAAAATGTTTTCAGAGCTTCAAATGGGTCAAAAAAAACAAGCTTTTTGCTAGAAAAACGACAACACTAATATGTTTTGTGGCAAACTTTACAGAAGAATTTCATGTCCTAAAAAAGCCAAGTTCCGGTCCACTGTGCCGCGTCTTGGCAAGGAATGGCGCAGGCGAGCGGCGCTCTTGCTCACTTTTGTGTCCAGGTAACAAAGGTCCCAAGGAATGTGGCGGGATGCATCCAATTCCACCCGCCACCCCGTTCAACAACACAACCTCTCTTACCCCACACATTCACACAAACGCACTCTCGGCACACTCACACATAAACGTAATACGCGTCGACTAAAAATAAATACAAGGTGAATGAAAAAGTCTGGAAACCTCCGATTGTCTCATTGTCCGGTGATTTGCGCGCAGGAAAATAGGACCATTGCCTAAAAAAAATTACGCCACGATATCGATTTTTTTTTTTTTTTTAAATCGAGGAACCCTCCCATAGGATGTCCCATTTTTAAATTTTTTTGTTTTTTATTTGCATGACAACTTCAATGAGGAAAAGTGAGGTTATGTAACAATGAGCTGAGTCCTGAAATCTTGTCTAACGAGGCGAGCCATCTTTAAGAAATTGTGTGGAAGAGAGCTTGTTTCAGATGACTTCGGGCTGACAGCTCTTTGTTTATAGCACTCAAAGACCGTTCTTCGTCTTCTGCAAGTTACTGACGATGACGTCAGCGCCAGCAGTCACTGAGACACAAAGCCATGGAATTACATGCCATTAAAGATCAAAGTTATCTGTACAAGGGAATGTACTTACTCTACGCAGCATACGCGAACTTCCGAATCTTTGCACTGTCAAGCAGTTCCGATCCGGTAATTATTATTTTAGCGACAATCTCAGAGATTCTGTTTTTTCCTGGACATTATATTTTTTTTTTTTTTTTTTTTTTTTTTTTTTTTTTTTTTTTTTTTTAAGAATAAGTGATTCAGAATTTTAAAGACTTCTCCATCACCCTGTGATATTTTCATAACACCACAATCTAAAGTGTTTCAACCCGTTCGCGCAATTTCTTGTTTGGCGGCGCGGCGGCCAACTGCGGCCCCGACACCCTCTGCACCCCCACCCCCGCGATAAATCTCCACCTTGCCCCCTCATGTCGCCCCTTCTAAGCCCGCCTGCTTGGCCCCGGCCTATCCCCTGACAATCAACGGGGGTACCTGTACCCACACCGTTACCTCCCACCGCAAAACCAATCTGCGCTTTTTCCTTTTGACGCATAAATTAAAAGCGGGAGTTGATCGCGAGGGATCAATTGAAGCGGTCTTCGGAAGGAAGGCCCATAAAACTTGAGGTATAATCTTTCCTATAAATCAGCAATGTATTATAAGGAAGGATACTTTCGAAACAGCACACCTTGTGTTTTAAGAGCTCTGCTCCAGAGACATCTTTAATTCGCGGGGTTTCCGCGCCCGAGACCAACCGTGCACCCGACCGACCCGCTAAACTGTTGTCATAATCATGTCAATAATACCATCACACTTTATTATTTTCTTCTTCTCAAACTAGTTTTGGTCTGATTAATTTGCACGAGCACTCCTTTTTGTTTGTTTGGTTTACAGCCCCCCCCCCCACTCCCATCTGGGTCTCTTCTTCATTTCCATTCATACTTTCCGTCGGGCCAAATCTTCGCTCGCAAGGTTGTCACATGTATGAAAAATACTACTATTTTCGGCTAAAGTAGTATTGTTAATGAGAATTTAAAAAATTGCTGAACCTTTCAAGACAATTATGCTCATAGTTAACCATGTACAGTCGGGGACAAAACTAATGTTAGACGACTCCTAGAGGAAGACCACAATGGGTCTGTTGCGAACTTTTGCTACAACGATTAAGAGTGTGTAATCTAATGTAAAATCGCCTGAAAAGTCCAATGGTGGCATCAGAAAGTCATAAAATGCAATAATAAACTCACAAGAGGCGTTTAATGAAATCCAAGATGGCGGATAAATATCGAGCAATCTGTATGCAAGCACCGTGAACATCCAAGGATGGCCAACTTTGACAACCTCACTGCAGGTAGAGGTTATGTATTTGTTTACGTTGTGATGGTTGTGATCGATATTATGAGGTTGGCTATCCTTGGATGTCCGTGGTGCATGCATACAAATTGTTCGATATTCATCCGCCATCTTGGATTTCACTAAACGCCTCTTGTGAGTTTCTTATTGTATTTCATGACTTTCTGATGCCACTAATGGACTTCACAGGCGATTTTACAGTAGATTAAACACTCTTAATCGCTGTTGCAAAAGTTTGCAACAGACCCATTGGATTTAAGCATTGCATGTGGCCTACCATGCCTAAAATCTACGGAATTGACTAAAATTCTTTTCGTCCCAGATTGTACAGTCGTGTAAACTTAGCGCAATTTAATCGGTTCAGTATAATTTTTTTCTCTTTTTCTTACTAAGTCATCTGATTATCATTTAAACAATTTTCAAAACTTGTCTTGATGATCGAGCTAATTAGAATAATTTTCTTTTCGCTAAAAGCAAAACCGCTATGCCTATAATATTATCTTGGTTACATGGACTCATTGACATAATGGGTCCGAAGGCGGTCCCTTTGGAGTTCGGCAACGTTCAATGGTTCTTAAGACCGTATACAATCAAGGTGAGGATATTTTGCAACATTCCGCACCATCTTTTTCTTTGGATACCTACATTTTTGGGAGCGCTATGCCATTCATCCGAGAGATGCCGTATGAAAGGGTTCATTCAGTTCACGAATACTTTTCATTGATACGCGGGGGGCGTTTCTAATCGTGTGACATTCCTTCTAGGAATTGAACGGTCTATCTCCGAAGTACTCGAAAAACAATATAACTGCGTAGCTAAACGGACACCAAAAGTGCCTCATTGCTATAATAGTTGTCCCTCAAATCATTCTTTACACTGAGGACGCCTGCGATTAAACACAGAAATCGATAGAAGTTTCAGAAAAATGTTGGCTTTTCTTGAACTAAGAGTGAATTAGTGAGCTAACCCTGTCCCGGTGGCGACTGGCGAGGCGTGATATTTGGCAACCACGTATTTTCTCCATTTAAATTTACCAAAAAGGTCTAATGCTTCAGTCATCGGCGATGAGCAGGCATTTCGACCTTTCTAATGAGTTTAAGTGGGGAAAAAGAACGTTGCCAAATCGCAAGCCTCGCCACTGCTCTGTCCATACCACGCCCGAGTATAATCTAATCGATAGCTAGATCTGCCTCGCACAAAATCGGTTTTTCATTCACAAAAATGATTGTGGCTCCAAATTGTTAATATTTGAAAAACTAATACTTCCTCGGGCGCCTTCAATCAATGGTGTATGCAAAATCAGCACCGTGGTGTAGGAATATTTAACTACCCCTTTAATTTTAGCGAGTGAACATTGATTTATATGTATAATTTTGTAGCCTGGTAGTAAAAGGGTTAAAATTGATGCATGGTGATCTGCTCATCGTTCATAACAGAGTTCAATCGTTAGAAGAAAAAAAAGAAGAAAAAAACAGGACAATAGGTTACAAAACAACATAGGATCAAAGATGAATACATAGGTTTAATTGAAACATTAAAATGATGGATGCTGCTTACCTTAAGGTCTTGAAGACTAAAGCCTCGATCGGCACAAGCTACTAAGGTATTGCATTTTAAGGTAATTGTTTCTCTAAGTTTGGAACTGATTAGAAGACAGGCGGTGCCCAGTAATTGTAATTGTGTTTTCTTAATTTCTATCGTATTCAGGAACCTATCCATATAATTCATCGCCAAAGCGAATACTTCTTCTTGACACTGCTGCTCCTCGCAAACCTGAAACAAACCAAAATATTTTTTTAACCAACCGCAATATAATGTACCCATCTTCGTTGGAAATTTGACTCACATTAAGAATAGGTGATCGCGTATGCGGAAGATTACGTTAAAAGCGCAGTTTTTCACATCTCCTGAAAATAAGGAAAAATCTTATAGAATACAGCTCTTATACTGTTCTTCCATGCAGAATGCAAGTATATTGTTATCAATTCGGAATTAACTAGGAAACGAGACGGAGGACCTGCTGACGGCATGATCCGTTTCCATCAATCCATAGTTGAATGGCTAATTGGAAAAAGAGCACAACGACTATTGATTTCCTATGCTGATGTGCCCTTTTACTTATATTCAAAATCTTCAATCATATTTTTGTCAACGAAAGCCGTCTCAAATAGACGAATGTTCCGACCAATCCAACGAAGCGCACCGGTTCGGTTTGCACTGACTGAAAGAACTTCTCATCGTGAGAAAAAGTAGCTTGTAGTGATCGTCAACCGGTACGCTACGCGACTCTACAAACCGGTCGCAAAGCTGAGGCGAAACCGGGTGGTGGAGGGGGGGGGGAGGCGGTTTGCATTGGAGCGCCACCCTCGTTACTGGACTGACGCATCAATGCAACGAATGCGAAGCGTCGCGTCGGACATATCTTATAGCATATAGACCGATCCGCATGCATTTACTTACTTCTCATAATTAGCGAGCAAAAAATAGTTCTCACCAAGTCTATCACTCTTCTTTTTTTCTCTCTCTCTCTCTCTTTCCCTCCTACTCTTTCCACCTCACTCTCTATTTCTCTCTCTCCCTCTCTTTTTATCCACGTCTCTCCATTTCTCTCTCTCCCTCTCACTTTATCCACGTCTCTCTATTTCTCTCTCGCTCCTTCCCTTACACTTGTTTTCCCTCAAGTCTAGCACACATAATTATTCCGGCGAATGGTGAGAAATTCGTGGAAACGGAGCCCATTCGTACTGCCTTTGGAGACAGAGCGGAGGAGGGGGAGGTTAAGGAGGAATGGGAGAAAAAAGGGATTTCATCCCTGCCGCCCGCTTTTAATCTCAAGAATTCTACCACCTTGGCACACAGCGGATTCCTGTAATAAATTCGGAATCCGTCCCGTTCGTCGTTCGACTCCAGTCGCCGACCTTTGAAAAAGAGATGGACGCGCGGATGAAGGAGCCTAGCGATGAAACACCTCTTTAAAAATTCTTAACAGCCTTCGTTTAAAGGTGGCCTCAGGCCTCCTTCCTCAGCTCCGGGGCTTCGGGACTGTCGAGCGGAGTTGTTCACTAAAGAAATCCGTAAAATGAACGATTAAATTGAGAATTCCGATAGATTGAATTGATTCCATCAATTGAAGAAAAGAAAAAACACAGGTTTTATATATTTTTATTCTTATATTTAACTTTTTGCGCCCTCAAAACGGACAATAATAATAAAGAGTATCGAAAACGTAAAGAGCTTTTAACTTTCTTGCTCACCCTAGAAACAAGAAAGTGTCGCGATCATTATAAAAGTTTGAACAAATGAGTTTTTTTCAATTACTCAGGGGGGTACATGAAGCTCAAGGCCGTATACCAAAGAAGCCAAATGTGGAAACTGCAAGCGAAATATCAAATCATCTTTTTTTGAAATAGCCCTATCCATCCGCAACGGGGTCATTGAACCCGAAAATGCCCCCTCCGCCCCCCCACCCCGCCGTGTCTCCTGATGCTTCTCCGCTAATCCGTCTTTATGATACGGATCATTAAAGCCAGTTAAATAGGATTCGAGAAATGGGTGCAAAGTTACGATTTTTCTACCTTAAGAGGAAAAATTTCAAAAAAGGTTTACTTTTTGTTTTGCTTTCAGTTTCTGCTTTTCCTCCCTATTGACTGAGAGGAAGATTTCCCCAAATGATCGTTCCTAAGTTGGTTCCGCGGTTCATATTTCCTCAACAACGAATCCGATAGGATCCTCTAGCACGGAGGGGTAATTATAATTTTTTTTTTCAAATCGAAAGTCCAATTCACTAGGCTGAGAAAAATTTTGTAATAAACTAAAAGGTCAGATAGTACAATCGAGTCTTTTAACTATCACTTTTCATGAATTCCAATAGGTTCGGTTCATCTGAATCAATCAGGTAGTTCGAGTTATGCAACTCCAAATTCAAGAGGATTAGAATATGAACGAGTCATGACAGAGATTTGAATCTTTTTGATGAACGATTTTGCCGGTTAGGATCCGGGTTTATTCACGACCTATGCCCTATGCCCTATACCTCTTACCAATGGAGCTGTCTACGAGTGTCGCTTCGGTAAAGAGGCCCATCTTTTATGATTTATTGTTTAAGATCAGGATTGAGCCGTAAGAATTAATTCGCGCCATCTGAGGGAGAAAAATGTTCCAAGAATTGAAGGGCCATGGAATTCGTTTGCTAGTTGCGCGTTTTATCGTTTAAAACGATTATGTTTTTTTTTCTTCTTTCTGTTGGCTAAACTGATGATTCCAGGGGATCATTAATTTCGGCATACCTTGGAATTATTTATTTTGGGTAAAACAGACACTATTTAGCGTTTGACCTCAAAATTACGAGCGGAGGTAGGTGGAAGAGACGATTTTTCATTGCCGAAGAAGGATCGATTTGTAGAAATCGATCAAAAGGGACTCCACATCACATCCACATCAATAAGCTCGCAGAGCAAAAATTAAAAAACAAAACAAAAACAGATTTTAATAAGAGCGTACAGTCCTAAGCCAGTACTATATGCAGTTGGAGAATTCCTGTAGCACAACCAGTGGCGTAGCCAGGAATTATTCTAGGGGGGGTCGGAGGTTCGAAAATTGTAAGGGGGGGTCCAAAAAAACTAATTGGGTCAAATTTGTCTGAAAACGCAAAAAATTACCTTTCTTTAGGGAAAATTTTGGTGTCCGGGGGGGGGGGGGGGGTCTAGACCCCCTGGAACCCCCCCCCCCCCCCCCCCCCGGCTACGCCACTGAGCACAACCAGGAAATCGGGAATCCTGGGGAGCGCGACTATGAATCCGTCGTAAATCGCTTTTGAATCCATCCCAGATTTTACCTGTGGCACAACCAGGAAACTTTCCCCTGTGGTGGTAAGGGGGGGGGGGGGGGGGGTTTCCATCGTACTTAAGCCCAACACAGCAAATTACTGCAGATTTTGAAAAACAGTCAGACATGTGTTTAATAATACTGAGGGGGACCCATTTTTTTGGGGGTGACTGAGTGCCCCCTTCGATGTTATTATAGACACGCGTCAGGCCGTTTTATGAAATATTCAACAGTTCCTGCAAAAATCGCAGAGGGCACCTTTCTTCACAAAACCTGAATAAGGATTCCGATCATCGATTCGAAAAGAAACTATTATAAACACGATAGTTCATCACAGTTGGCTCCGTTTGGACTGTTGACCTCTTGTTTTGGGCGATATTGAAAATATTACAAAACCGATGACTCATGCATGCTTTTCGAATCAAAGAAAGAAAGAAAGAGAGAGAAAGAAAGAGAAAAGAAGCGAGAAAAATAAAATCACAGAGTAATCGGTATGCGGAGTGGTTAATCGCATCAGCCAAGTGATTCCGTGAAACCGTACAGCGAATGTGAGGAGTGAATTGATTTATTGCATAATTACAACAATTTATATTAATTGACCCTGTTTTTTATGACTTGAACTGCAAGGGGCCCGAAAAAATTACTGGCTCAAACTTTCATCTATGAATGACATTGCCGAAATAGCCGCGCCAGTAAAATTCTAAAATGCATACATAATCTGTTTAAAAATTAGTCAAAAATTTGGTCTAGAAATGTCAAATCATTAAACTTGGTCAAGAGTGTATAAGATGATACAGATTTTAACATGGAGGTTGAAGCGATAGATGCATGAAGAAGAAAAAAGACCATTGTTTTTAGCAAAACTGACGCTTCAAAACTGCACTGGGAGCTTTTACATTTTTGGGCTTCATGAAAAACTACTGTGATTTACTGCCTCGAGTCACTGGTTATAACTTTTAAGCTACTCTTTAATTCATTCTTAAATTAAGGTGGTCCAGCATTCGGAAATTCTCATATTGCCAAAGGGCTCGAGCAAAGCGATCTTTCGATTTCTCCTCCCTTTAAGCCCACGCAAAAGTATTGATTTTTTGGGGTACGACGACCCCCCCCCCCCCCCAATCGATTCTTTTTCATAGGTTTAAATAGAAGAGACAGCGATTTATCGAATTTCACAGGCCAAAATGAGCACACGTGATGTTTGAAGAGCTCTTCTTGAAGTGGCAGTTTTAACCATTTGTTAAACCAAATTCACGTAATTTGTAAACGGAAGGGTTAAAGGAGGACTCAATTGTTTTCCAACTCTAAGAATTATCAGCTATATTTTTCCTTAAACCTTCTCCGGGGTAAACCAGTTTATATATTGACGCTGAGCTTTTAATAGGATTAAATCAGCAGTTTTCACCAAAAAATGTAACCGGGGCACTGCTGCACGATAAGGATAGAAAATTAGTCATATCCAAAACTTCCCATGGTGATAAAGAAATACTGTCGAGTGTATGGGAAACAAGTGCTCGGTCAAGGACTTTATGGTTTCAGTCCTGAGAAAACGGTGACCCGGTTGACGCGCATATGCGTTTGTAAAGACGATAGACTTGATAGATACGACATACACAGCATACCGTTATAGTACCTTTACGTTGGAGATAATTTGCATTATGCAAATAAAATAAAAAATAAAAAAGACATATCAACCACACTAATACAACTTCCCCTTTGCCTTGAGTGTTAGAAAAGCTATAGTCAATATTCATTCACGATTATACTATTTAAACATTTTCGGACAAAATATATGCCTGGATTAGAGTTCCGCTTTTTTCTTAAATGATCAGGCAACAGATAAAGAGATAAAATTCAGTTCGTAAGCAATACTACTGAATAACGAATGTTGCGGCCCGAATTTACGGTTAAAATGCAGAGGCAGATCCTCCATTAGCTTCAAATTTGGCCATTTTACAACAGAACATAACCCGAAGTTGCTTCCTGCAACTTGGAATTTCAAATTTCATAGGCTTCACCAACACCGCCCCCCTCCCAAAGAAGATTTTCTGGGTTAATCATAAGCTAGATGCCCAGGTTCTTTCAATATACCTCCTAGTAACCGACAAGCATGCGCGATTGCACGTTTCAATGGGTCTTCATTTCGTTTGGTTGGCTTCGGTTGTGATCAATTTTTTTTTCTTTATACAGCGGTCCCGCTACAGTCGCATGCCCCAAGAAGTACACGCAACCCCCCCCCCTCACCTCAACCCTTTCTATACCTTCTTTCACCTTCTTTCTTTTTATACAAGAGTTGGTTACGTGCAAAAGCGTTCAGATGCAATTAAAAACAGATTTAAATTACTTTTGAAAACAACACAAAAACGGTATAGTAATCCGGCATAAAATTGTCGTCAGATCTGCGGAATTTGCGTGGGTATTCACACGATCATGAAGTGAGGTGTGATGCGCTGAATTTGATTGAGTTACACTTCCCGCAGCTTGTATGTATAGACGACTACGGTTACATCTATTTGCCGATTAAGTATCTATAGGTCGATTTAAGCGAAATTTCGACCGAACTATTTTTAAGTGCTCCGCGTTAACATCTGAAATGAATCGCTTATTTTCACGACGTGATTCAGAGCACTTCAAAGAAAACGTCTGGCGGAAGACGGAGAGAAGGAGAAGCAGCTTCCTGGGATCGAACCTTGGACTCTTCATATACACTCTAACACTCTGAAATACTAACATTGATTTTACACCAAATACCACAGTACTTTACTCGGTGGTGTCCTGGCGTCGATCTCTACTATAAAATTGTAATAATTATAATTATTTCCTAGTAAGTGACACGGAAAGTCTCCTCAACTTTGCAGAGCGCTATTATAATGCGACTATTAATACACGGCTCTGGGAGTTACGACAGTTAACTTTCATGTATTCATAAACGCAAACTTTAAAGGTGACAAACAGTGCACCCTGATATGACGTCATATAGCATTTCATGATGTCTATCATGTCGTGAATATTTCGAGAAAACTGATGTACAATACGGTATTCCTTTTAAATGTTTTCCATTATTCGAGGTTTATGACGTGTGATAGAAAATGTCTCAACTACAATCGAGAGGCGAAAAATACAAACTAAGGGGTAGAAATGAACAAGAGACGCCCACGCTCAACTCCAAAGTTCCTTTCTAAAGTAAACAGTCGGCGACTTAAATAGTGTAACGTGACTCCTTTAAATTTTGGCTCAGGTAACCCACCTTCAGTACTTGAATTCGTTGTGATAAGTAATGCAGGTTGCCTACCACATCCAAAATTTAAGGCGCCGCCTGACACTCGCTTTAATTTGTCGAATGTACATTTTTTTCATTTTTCCCATCAATCTTGTTACGCACGTAATATTTAATCGAGAGATTAATGTTGGCAAAATGTATCCTTTGGAATATTTTTTAAGGGTTTTGTGGGTGGAGGGAGGACGAGGTGATATTCGGCAAAGTACCAAAGTGGTGCAATGACACGGGGCATTATCTTGAAGAATCTCTTATGTCCTCTCCAAACAAGAGAGCGATGGGAAGCAGAGAGAGAGGGAGAGAGGAGAGAGGGAGAAGGAGAGAGGGAGAAGGAGAGGACGAGGGTGAAGACTGAAGAGGGAAGACGCCCACTTTCTCTCTCTCTCGAGAAGTTCCCACAAAGACCGAAACCGCAAAAATCGAAACGTTTACCCCGCAGAGATATGCGAAAAACAAATAAATACTCTCGATAAATTTCATGAAAAAAAAAAGGTAACCCGATTAGTGGTCATCGAGAAGGGACGGACCCAATCGACCGATGCTATACGATAGACGACCGACTTTTCAGAGAATCGAGTCCAAAAGAGGATGGAAAGATAAAAAGGAAAGAGAGAAAAAAAAAGTTGATAAAATTGAGGGATTTTGTCCATGGCCTAGGGACCGTATCCGATAATTACGGATGAAAAGAATTTCGAGATCTGATGATTAATGCTGCTCTTTTTAATCGAGCATCCTCCAAAAAATCGATCACCAGTCACCACAGTCACACAGACGCACAGTGTGTAGAAAATGACAGATTCAGTGGGCAAAATCGGGACGTTAAAATCACCAAAAATCGAAATTTTTTAAAAAAAAACGTGTCAGGGTCAATTTTACACAAAAAACACCTAATCAGGAGAATAATTAATGTAAAATAAAATACACGAATTATGAGTTTACTCAAAACGTTTAAATGACATAATTATGGAGAGTTATATTTTTTACGGATTTTGTCCACTGTGCGAAAGACACCAAAACAGTGCTATCCGGCTCATGGGTATGGTCGGGGCAAATGGTACCAAAAATCAGACACACTCACACAAAGTGCTCAGAAAACTGCGCAAAGTGCAGCGTGTGTCGGGATCGTGTTGTTTAAGTGAGACCTGCTGCACAGGGTGCGGCAGTGTTGCCAAATATTATTAAAAACAGGCCCAGATTTACCTTTCGAAACGACCAGAGACGATTTCTGGGATTTTCCATCTTCTACAATCTGGTAACAATGACACGAGCCAGATTCTCTTGGGCCGCGGCAGTCGAGACCGAGAGCAAAGAAAAGAAACTCCATTACAATCGGAGGCCCTTCGACCGTATAGTCCAGGAAAATTGGGGTTGAACCTAGACAAAATTGCAATAAAAGGTTTTATGAAGTGATTCTATAGGAAATTTTGCGCTGAATCCGAATTTCTACAAGTCGCCAAAATCGGCCGCGTCCTTCACCCCGAAATTTACAAAAAAATTCCGGTAAATTTTACAAAACGGGCATTTGCGCCGAAACTACTTATTTAAGCGGAAAAAGTCATCAGTTCAAATTTGTAGAGCACTCAATTTCACATCAGATAGCATTTTGATTTTTACCGTAACTCGCAAATTTAACCCCCCTGCTCCCCCCCAAAAATTGGTCCATCAACACCTCAAGGGAAAAACCCAGAAAAACCTCGTAAAAAACCAACAACTTGTGTACATTTGCTCAAGAAATGATGAGCCGTCATATAATTTATTAAATTTAAACAATTTTAAGGCATATACACAGCACTTACATAAAAAATTTCCCCCTCGATCCCCTCCCATCCAACAAATACGCAATCACATGATCACGTTTGGCTGCAATAAAACTCAGTTTATTAATGCATCTTCAAGGCATAGGTGCATAAAACTGTGTCAACTGATGAAAGAGCCATTCACGCTTAAGAACGTCTCCAATGTGGTGGGGGTGAAGGGGGTGGTGATGGAGGAAGTAAGGGGAAGGGGGGGGGGCAACGCCAAATTTACATTGAAAACATAAAAATACGGAATTTAGAATGAAGAATACCAATGTCCTTTTAAAAAGATCACAGTTGCATGCTCGAAAATTAACCTTAATTACTTATATCTCCGGCACCATCCTCCACCACCACCCCCCCCCCCTTTTACAATTTCCCCATGATGCAAAGCGAGAACTAACATGACGTTAGGGATTACGCTGTTACTGAATGAAGCACAGAATAGTGACGTTACGTGACTCAAGGCAACCGTAGATCGCTTCCATTTGGACCGATGTAAAACAATCGATTATTCGGTTGGCTCTTATTTGCATTATTAAGAATCGATTCTTTATCATTTCTTTGAATGGAGGAAATCCATTGTTGCCATGCTTCACGCCACGCCACGCCTCTAGTATGAAATTACAACAGTGTTATGACTTACATTTATTCGCAGTTCTAATTTTATTCGTAGTAATAGGAATCAAGATCATTGTCTTCATTATTTGCGTCGTCTTCTTCACATGCAGAACCAAGAGCTGTCATTCCTGTTGGTGAAGCTTTAATACAGCACATTACGCCTTGACATCCTTTGCATGCGAATGAACATTGAATGCCAGTAGAGGGGTGATGGCGGTATTGGCCCGAATTTTACACGCGTCTTATGGGAGAATCCTTATACACGCGTCTTATGGGAGAATCCTTATACACGCGTCTTATGGGAGAATGCTTATACACGCGTCTTATGGGAGAATGCTTATACACGCGTCTTATGGGAGAATCCTTATACACGCGTCTTATGGGAGAAATGTGTTCAAATGACATAAAAATAATAACGTTCTCGACACCTCAAATACATGCCAATGAATAAAAAAATGTATCGCATTTCTGAACAATTGTTCCATCTACATGCTTATACACGCGTCTTATGGGAGAATGCTTATACACGCGTCTTATGGGAGAAATGCGTTTAAATGGCATAAAATAATAACGTTCTCGACACCTCAAATACATGCCAATGAATAAAAAAATGTATCGCATTTCTGAACAATTGTTCCATCTACATTTGACCATGTATTTGACTCATATATTATTGTGTAAGTAAATGCTTATGCCCAACAACAGCTTCGATCTTTTTCATGGGTTTACATGGCTGCCTTTTGCATCGATTTAAATGATCCAGCTTTTCGACCGGACTCATACCACCTCCTCCATCCTAACGCTCCTGTCCCCCCTTTCTCTCATCAACTAACGTCTTATGGGAGAATTTTAGGTGCTGTACACCAATCACATGCTAAAATATATATCACATTACTTTATCATATGAGCAATTAAATGATCCATTCATCTACATGTGAGCAGGCATTTGACCCACTTACTATGTGCGAAAGCGTATGGAAACATAGGTTTATGACAATATGATCAATCAACAGCTTCGAATTACAATTGTAAAAAGACAAACAGCGTTGAAACAATGATTCGATAGCGCGATACAGTGAGACACGCCAATTTCGATCTTTTTCATGGGTTTATATGGCACTTCGACCTTTTGCATTAATTTAAATGATCATAAACAGCATTTCACACTCTCATCACCTGAATTCTCCTCTCTACCCTCATACTACGTCTCGTACAAGCTTACGAGCTAAACTATATCTCACACATATGTATAATCTTATAATTTTACAGTCATTTCACCCTGATTTTAGATGATTTAAGATTATCTTTCCACGTTTCTATTAACATTAAGTGACAAACACTCGAACGAATGAAGACGAACAATCTTAGGAACCGATCTGCATAAGGGGAAAATCGGCGGGAATTGATCAAATGAGCTGAGGTTGAAAATTTGCTGTAAAGTATAGACGATCCACTGGAAAAGTGGTGCCGAAAGTTGGAAATACTCAAAACTAAAAGATTCACGGTTTTAACGGGACAAAAAAAAAATCCCTGGAAATTGGTCAAATGAGCTGAGATTAAAAATTTGCCGTAAAGTATAGACGATCCACTGGAAAAGTGGTGCCGAAAGTTGGAAATACTCAAAACTAAAAGATTCACGGTTTTAACGGGACAAAAAAAAAATCCCTGGAAATTGGTCAAATGAGCTGAGATTAAAAATTTGCCGTAAAGTATAGACGATCCACAGGAAAAGTGGTGACGAAAGTTGGAAATACTCAAAATTAAAAGATTCACGGTTTTAACGGGACAAAAAAAAATCCCTGGAAATTGGTCAAATGAGCTGAGATTGAAAATTTGCCGTAAAGTATAGACGATCTACAGGAAAAGTGGTGACGAAAGTTGGAAATACTCAAAACTAAAAGATTCACGGTTTTAACGGGACAAAAAAAAATCCCTGGAAATTGGTCAAATGAGCTGAGATTGAAAATTTGCCGTAAAGTATAGACGATCTACAGGAAAAGTGGTGACGAAAGTTGGAAATACTCAAAACTAAAAGATTCACGGTTTTAACGGGACAAAAAAAATCCCTGGAAATTGGTCAAATGAGCTGAGATTGAAAATTTGCCGTAAAGTATAGACGATCTACAGGAAAAGTGGTGACGAAAGTTGGAAATACTCAAAACTAAAAGATTCACGGTTTTAACGGGACAAAAAAAAAATCCCTGGAAATTGGTCAAATGAGCTGAGATTGAAAATTTGCCGTAAAGTATAGACAATCTACAGGAAAAGTGGTGACGAAAGTTGGAAATACTCAAAATTAAAAGATTCGCGGTTTTAAGGGGGGGGAAAAAATCCCTGGAAATTGATCAAATGAGCTGAGATTGAAAATTTGCCGTAAAGTATAGACAATCTACAGGAAAAGTGGTGACGAAAGTTGGAAATACTCAAAATTAAAAGATTCGCGGTTTTAACGGGGGGGAAAAAAAATCCCTGGAAATTGATCAAATGAGCTGAGATTGAAAATTTGCCGTAAAGTATAGACGATCCACAGGAAATAACGTTTAATGGAAATCCATACTTCTCATAGCTCTTAACCAACATTGCTATATCTCATAGCTTTAAAACAAATCGACACTACTCATCGATTGAAACCAAACTCAATACTTCTGTTCGCTTTTAACGAATATCGATACTTTTCGAAGCTTTAAAACCAAAATCGATACTTCTCAATGATTTAAATCAATGTCGATACTTCTCTTAGCTTAAACCAAAGATAGATACTTCTCATAGCTTCAAACAAAAATCGATACTTTTCGAAACTTTAAACGGAAAATTGATACGTTTCACAGGCTTACATGTATTTTTGATCTCTACACGCGTTTAACGTGATGTAACGCGATTGTGAACCTCTCTACCGCAAGCTCTCCACGCGTGTTTCCCTCCCCTCCCCTCCCCTCCCCACCACCCTCAGATTGAAATGAATGAAAAACAAGTTTTATTTCGAAAAAGTTCGTTTAAATGGCGACTACACCGTGCATCTTGTATGTACTGACTCGCGACTCTGATTAATTTACAACTACCGAAACACTACCATGTGCATAGTTTTAAACCAAAATTGCTATTTCTCACAAGTCTAATACTGATCGCTGACAATCAATAGGATCTAATGTCGAATGTTAAAACGAATCATGTATCCCGATGAAAGAGTGAGTCCAAAGCATTCAGTTATTCACACATCTTGTGAGAGAACGATTTTTACATGTGTTTAAATGGGCGCCAGCTGAAATATTTACGACGTGTGCAAGCGTATATGCATGTGTTTAATCATTCGTCAAAATCGAAGTAGTGCCTATTCATCGCGGTGATTATATCATTGAAATCGAAGAAGATCGTTCCAGCTATAAGCATACAGCACCGTTCACCTCTATTAACTCACCGAATTTTAACACACGTCTTATGGTCTTATCTCACATTGTAGTAAATGAAAATCCAGCCGAAATTGACTAAAACTATCGCTTAAACGTAGATTTGTTTAAATGGAGCCTTCCAATTAACATCAGGTAAATCGAATTGCATATCATACATCGAAACCGATGACCGTCGTACATACTTCCAGGACACAGCAAATCAATGCTAATCGACGCAAATCGATGGAAATAAATGCTAATCGACGCAAATAAATGCTAATCGATGCAAATTGAAGCCAAATCGAGAATAATCTTCGCAAATCGAGGCTAATCGAGATAAATCACCATGTGATTAATATTTATCATCACCATGAATGGAAGCTGGTCTACGGATTAATCAAACAGAATTATGCTTGTAAAACGTCAAACTGTGTTAAAACAATGAGTCTACCTTTTGCAAGGGTTTAAATGTAGCCGTACCTCAAACTATTTTAAGGTTATCTCCCACCTTTCCATCATCATCAGATTTCGATTAAACGAACGATGATAGTAAATTAAGATTTCAAATCCCACCTCCCTCCCTTTCTTTGAACGTTTGACTGCTTATAACCAGGATTTTAATCAAATATGACAGAAATTCTCTATGCTGTTGAACTTATCAACTTTTGGATGAATACATACACACATAAACACACACACACACACACACACACACCCACTCTGCTACCTAAATTAATGTTTTACTTGCACTATTTATGGCTCATACACGTCATCATACTCTAGCTCACGTGCTTTTCACCTCTATGGATTTTACACACATCTATAATATAAGCTAGCTTGGATGTTTATTTTTCAATTAACTACTACCAACTATTTTTCAACTTAGATTTTAAACCAACGGATTTGAGGAAATATACATTATTCTTGAGTAAGGGAGACAACCACACTCACAAGATTAGTACCATCACACTAAGGATTCAATCCTGCTAACAGTTAACGCTACATCATAACTCTTTACACGTTCCATCAATCATCTGCGCATGTGCGACTACTATGAATAGCAGATTTTACAGCATTCGAGATGAAATGTAACTGGATGAAAATACAGATAGTCATAATTAAAATTACACCAACATAAGATTTAAATTCTCAATCATTCCGAGACTTTTCACACATTCCATTTTTCCAACAATGATCGGCTCCTACAAGTTTCATTTCCGAGAATTCACAGGTTTTCATTTAGCTAAATATCAAGATATTTCACCTCTCGCATGGAAAAATTCCAAGAAACTGAAAGAATTTCTAGGAATTACATTTATGTAATCAATAACAATGAACTCAAAAATACACAAATCTATAAGGATTTTCACATCATACCTACGATGATTCCAAGACTCGACCCAAGTCTTACGAAATTCCAAGGTCAAACCATCACTTGCTAAAATTCTAAGAAAACGCACCTCTTACAACCTATTTCCATGAATTTTACTATTTTATCACCTTCGATTCCGATTTATTTACCTCTGCCAAGTTGAGATATCGTTAATTGTAGTTCATAAATTAGCCAATTTCTATACACTTCAACTAATACTAGTGATTACTCTCAGACTTTATCCCTGAAGCTAGCTAAGATTCCAAGCAAATTTCCAAGGTTCAAATTACTTTTATCTAATATCCAAGGAGCCCAGCACCTATTCCAGCAACACCCACAAGTAATACCCACCTACAGTTAGCAACATTTGGAAAATTCAACAATACACAGCAACAGTCAGCATCATCACTTAAAATGAACCAGCAAATCTCAGTTTCACCCACCATCAGTCAGCACTTCAGCAGCATAGATCATCATCATCATCAGTCAACAACACCAAAGTCAGCACCAGCACACAGTAACACTCAGCAACACCTAGCAACTTGCAACAACACTGACCATCACCATTCATCAATTTATCTACAGTAACCCTTTGTTTCCTACAGTTACCATTCATTTCCTTCAAAGTTCAATCTTTTTTTTTAATACTAGCTAAGATTTGAAGAAGGGTTACCTAAAACTAGCTACAATTCCATAAATTTACACCCCATAGAAGCCGAAATATTTCCATCCATTATTATAACATAATATCCATCAAGTTTTACCTATATTTCTCTTCGTTGTCATAATATTCACTTCATGTTACTTATGATTTCATAGCTTTTGGTTCGGATCAAGATTTTGCAAGTCTCGTTGTCTACGATTCCGTGAATTTTCACCTCTTACTCGCTGTAATACCAAATATTTTCATAATTTACCAGCCAAGATTCAAAGATCTCCCACCTTTCACTGGGCAAGTTTCTATATATTTAATCTTATTGCAAAGTGACACTCTAACGATTTCCAAGATTCTCCGAGCATATTTATGTACGTATCTCTAAGAAATTTAACCAATCATGCATTCATGCATTTTCACTGTCACTGCATGGTTAAGACTCCAAATTTTACATGTGTTACTGTCTAGTTGAAACTACGGACCAGAGTTTCCCATCTCTTGCCAACCAATTTCATAAAATATCACTTTCTAAAGCGTTTTCAAGAGTCCTCGTCTACTATCAGCCATGATCTCATCATTTCTAACCTCCAACGAGAGAACTTTACCACAAGGCTCACTAAGATTCCACAAAACTGCAAGAAAGATCAACGATCAATCTTCATAAATTTCCAGGTACTAATAACTACATATGATTCGTATAAATGTAGTCTCCAAGATGCCAATATTCTAATTTTTCATCAAGAAAATCCAAGAAACTTCACCGTCACTGGCTAAGATTTCAAATTTTACACTTGGTACTGTCTAGTTAAAACTACAAACTAGAGCTCTTCGTGTATCACTAGCTAATTTTTAAAAATACCACGTCTTTACAGCAAATGTTCAAGTATCCTCCCTTATCTACTAACAGTCAAGGTCCAATAATTTTACCCTCGACGAGCTCAGATGCCAATAATTTTTTCCATGTAACTACAAGAAAGAGCAACAAATTTCCTTAGATGTCCAGCTTGTGATATAGTGATACCTACCCATAGTTCGAATAAATTATTTACCTGTAAGAAGCTAATATTCCAATACTTTACGAGGAAGCTCCACAAATGTCCAAAAACTTACATGAGTTTTCGTGAATTTCCGAAAATTTGCATGATACTCCAAGAATTTCAAAAACTTAGGACATTACCAGATTTCGAAGAAACTCCAGAATTTAGTGGCAAAAACTCCAATAAATGAAGAAAAGCTCTCCCGTTTTCCTAGATTTTCCTAAGATAACCCACAAATCTCCTACAATATTCTACAACCAACAGCACTCAGCAGCAAGAACCAACAGCACTCAGCAGCAAGTACCAACAGCACTCAGCAGCAAGAACCGACAACACTCTGCATCACTCAACTACAACTAACAAGATTCAGCAACACTACCATGCACTACCCAGCACCACAACACAGCCATCATCTGGCAGCAGCATCAGTCAACGAGATCCACCATCACTCAGCAAAAAATAGGAACAACAGCCGTAAAAACACTGCACAGCCACCCACACCCATCAACAGGCAACAGCATCGTTTTTCATCAACCAGTAACGCCCAGAAACACCCAGACATAGCCAACATCAGTCAACAGCATCCTGCAATGCATAGCAACACCCAGCATCAGTGGAACACACAGGAACAGCCACCAATACCGAGAAAGTGTCAGTTAAGAATCCATGATCACCATCAAGTTTCCAATAGTATACGCCTCTAACACACAGAAAATTAAAGAAATTTCACTTCATGCAATCAAAGTTCCAAGAATTTCCATCGCTTACTCGCTTCGTCTCAAGAGTCATCACACCCTACGAGCTAATATCAAAGAATTTACTTATAATATAGTGACGTTACCAAGAATTATGACCTCATGATTAAAATTCCATAAGGTTTCACTTCATACCGGATAAGACTCCAGGAGTTTTTACCTAAAAATAGCTATGATTCCACGTATTTTCACCGCCTACAATCGCTTTTTGCAAGAAGTTTCACCTATTTTTCAACAAAACGCGTATATCAGTCATCAAGCCTCATCTAAGTTTTAAGGAGTTTCATTTTCACAACTCACTGACTGAGACCACAAGTCAGCGTCCTGGCGGAGCCTGAAGCTGACTGTGGCCGGGGCCACCGTGGTCTCAGTCAGTGAGTTGTGAAAATGAAACTCCTTAAAACTTAGATGAGGCTTGATGACTGATATACGCGTTTTGTTGAAAAATAGGTGAAACTTCTTGCAAAAAGCGATTGTAGGCGGTGAAAATACGTGGAATCATAGCTATTTTTAGGTAAAAACTCCTGGAGTCTTATCCGGTATGAAGTGAAACCTTATGGAATTTTAATCATGAGGTCATAATTCTTGGTAACGTCACTATATTATAAGTAAATTCTTTGATATTAGCTCGTAGGGTGTGATGACTCTTGAGACGAAGCGAGTAAGCGATGGAAATTCTTGGAACTTTGATTGCATGAAGTGAAATTTCTTTAATTTTCTGTGTGTTAGAGGCGTATACTATTGGAAACTTGATGGTGATCATGGATTCTTAACTGACACTTTCTCGGTATTGGTGGCTGTTCCTGTGTGTTCCACTGATGCTGGGTGTTGCTATGCATTGCAGGATGCTGTTGACTGATGTTGGCTATGTCTGGGTGTTTCTGGGCGTTACTGGTTGATGAAAAACGATGCTGTTGCCTGTTGATGGGTGTGGGTGGCTGTGCAGTGTTTTTACGGCTGTTGTTCCTATTTTTTGCTGAGTGATGGTGGATCTCGTTGACTGATGCTGCTGCCAGATGATGGCTGTGTTGTGGTGCTGGGTAGTGCATGGTAGTGTTGCTGAATCTTGTTAGTTGTAGTTGAGTGATGCAGAGTGTTGTCGGTTCTTGCTGCTGAGTGCTGTTGGTACTTGCTGCTGAGTGCTGTTGGTTCTTGCTGCTGAGTGCTGTTGGTTGTAGAATATTGTAGGAGATTTGTGGGTTATCTTAGGAAAATCTAGGAAAACGGGAGAGCTTTTCTTCATTTATTGGAGTTTTTGCCACTAAATTCTGGAGTTTCTTCGAAATCTGGTAATGTCCTAAGTTTTTGAAATTCTTGGAGTATCATGCAAATTTTCGGAAATTCACGAAAACTCATGTAAGTTTTTGGACATTTGTGGAGCTTCCTCGTAAAGTATTGGAATATTAGCTTCTTACAGGTAAATAATTTATTCGAACTATGGGTAGGTATCACTATATCACAAGCTGGACATCTAAGGAAATTTGTTGCTCTTTCTTGTAGTTACATGGAAAAAATTATTGGCATCTGAGCTCGTCGAGGGTAAAATTATTGGACCTTGACTGTTAGTAGATAAGGGAGGATACTTGAACATTTGCTGTAAAGACGTGGTATTTTTTAAAAATTAGCTAGTGATACACGAAGAGCTCTAGTTTGTAGTTTTAACTAGACAGTACCAAGTGTAAAATTTGAAATCTTAGCCAGTGACGGTGAAGTTTCTTGGATTTTCTTGATGAAAAATTAGAATATTGGCATCTTGGAGACTACATTTATACGAATCATATGTAGTTATTAGTACCTGGAAATTTATGAAGATTGATCGTTGATCTTTCTTGCAGTTTTGTGGAATCTTAGTGAGCCTTGTGGTAAAGTTCTCTCGTTGGAGGTTAGAAATGATGAGATCATGGCTGATAGTAGACGAGGACTCTTGAAAACGCTTTAGAAAGTGATATTTTATGAAATTGGTTGGCAAGAGATGGGAAACTCTGGTCCGTAGTTTCAACTAGACAGTAACACATGTAAAATTTGGAGTCTTAACCATGCAGTGACAGTGAAAATGCATGAATGCATGATTGGTTAAATTTCTTAGAGATACGTACATAAATATGCTCGGAGAATCTTGGAAATCGTTAGAGTGTCACTTTGCAATAAGATTAAATATATAGAAACTTGCCCAGTGAAAGGTGGGAGATCTTTGAATCTTGGCTGGTAAATTATGAAAATATTTGGTATTACAGCGAGTAAGAGGTGAAAATTCACGGAATCGTAGACAACGAGACTTGCAAAATCTTGATCCGAACCAAAAGCTATGAAATCATAAGTAACATGAAGTGAATATTATGACAACGAAGAGAAATATAGGTAAAACTTGATGGATATTATGTTATAATAATGGATGGAAATATTTCGGCTTCTATGGGGTGTAAATTTATGGAATTGTAGCTAGTTTTAGGTAACCCTTCTTCAAATCTTAGCTAGTATTAAAAAAAAAGATTGAACTTTGAAGGAAATGAATGGTAACTGTAGGAAACAAAGGGTTACTGTAGATAAATTGATGAATGGTGATGGTCAGTGTTGTTGCAAGTTGCTAGGTGTTGCTGAGTGTTACTGTGTGCTGGTGCTGACTTTGGTGTTGTTGACTGATGATGATGATGATCTATGCTGCTGAAGTGCTGACTGATGGTGGGTGAAACTGAGATTTGCTGGTTCATTTTAAGTGATGATGCTGACTGTTGCTGTGTATTGTTGAATTTTCCAAATGTTGCTAACTGTAGGTGGGTATTACTTGTGGGTGTTGCTGGAATAGGTGCTGGGCTCCTTGGATATTAGATAAAAGTAATTTGAACCTTGGAAATTTGCTTGGAATCTTAGCTAGCTTCAGGGATAAAGTCTGAGAGTAATCACTAGTATTAGTTGAAGTGTATAGAAATTGGCTAATTTATGAACTACAATTAACGATATCTCAACTTGGCAGAGGTAAATAAATCGGAATCGAAGGTGATAAAATAGTAAAATTCATGGAAATAGGTTGTAAGAGGTGCGTTTTCTTAGAATTTTAGCAAGTGATGGTTTGACCTTGGAATTTCGTAAGACTTGGGTCGAGTCTTGGAATCATCGTAGGTATGATGTGAAAATCCTTATAGATTTGTGTATTTTTGAGTTCATTGTTATTGATTACATAAATGTAATTCCTAGAAATTCTTTCAGTTTCTTGGAATTTTTCCATGCGAGAGGTGAAATATCTTGATATTTAGCTAAATGAAAACCTGTGAATTCTCGGAAATGAAACTTGTAGGAGCCGATCATTGTTGGAAAAATGGAATGTGTGAAAAGTCTCGGAATGATTGAGAATTTAAATCTTATGTTGGTGTAATTTTAATTATGACTATCTGTATTTTCATCCAGTTACATTTCATCTCGAATGCTGTAAAATCTGCTATTCATAGTAGTCGCACATGCGCAGATGATTGATGGAACGTGTAAAGAGTTATGATGTAGCGTTAACTGTTAGCAGGATTGAATCCTTAGTGTGATGGTACTAATCTTGTGAGTGTGGTTGTCTCCCTTACTCAAGAATAATGTATATTTCCTCAAATCCGTTGGTTTAAAATCTAAGTTGAAAAATAGTTGGTAGTAGTTAATTGAAAAATAAACATCCAAGCTAGCTTATATTATAGATGTGTGTAAAATCCATAGAGGTGAAAAGCACGTGAGCTAGAGTATGATGACGTGTATGAGCCATAAATAGTGCAAGTAAAACATTAATTTAGGTAGCAGAGTGGGTGTGTGTGTGTGTGTGTGTGTGTGTTTATGTGTGTATGTATTCATCCAAAAGTTGATAAGTTCAACAGCATAGAGAATTTCTGTCATATTTGATTAAAATCCTGGTTATAAGCAGTCAAACGTTCAAAGAAAGGGAGGGAGGTGGGATTTGAAATCTTAATTTACTATCATCGTTCGTTTAATCGAAATCTGATGATGATGGAAAGGTGGGAGATAACCTTAAAATAGTTTGAGGTACGGCTACATTTAAACCCTTGCAAAAGGTAGACTCATTGTTTTAACACAGTTTGACGTTTTACAAGCATAATTCTGTTTGATTAATCCGTAGACCAGCTTCCATTCATGGTGATGATAAATATTAATCACATGGTGATTTATCTCGATTAGCCTCGATTTGCGAAGATTATTCTCGATTTGGCTTCAATTTGCATCGATTAGCATTTATTTGCGTCGATTAGCATTTATTTCCATCGATTTGCGTCGATTAGCATTGATTTGCTGTGTCCTGGAAGTATGTACGACGGTCATCGGTTTCGATGTATGATATGCAATTCGATTTACCTGATGTTAATTGGAAGGCTCCATTTAAACAAATCTACGTTTAAGCGATAGTTTTAGTCAATTTCGGCTGGATTTTCATTTACTACAATGTGAGATAAGACCATAAGACGTGTGTTAAAATTCGGTGAGTTAATAGAGGTGAACGGTGCTGTATGCTTATAGCTGGAACGATCTTCTTCGATTTCAATGATATAATCACCGCGATGAATAGGCACTACTTCGATTTTGACGAATGATTAAACACATGCATATACGCTTGCACACGTCGTAAATATTTCAGCTGGCGCCCATTTAAACACATGTAAAAATCGTTCTCTCACAAGATGTGTGAATAACTGAATGCTTTGGACTCACTCTTTCATCGGGATACATGATTCGTTTTAACATTCGACATTAGATCCTATTGATTGTCAGCGATCAGTATTAGACTTGTGAGAAATAGCAATTTTGGTTTAAAACTATGCACATGGTAGTGTTTCGGTAGTTGTAAATTAATCAGAGTCGCGAGTCAGTACATACAAGATGCACGGTGTAGTCGCCATTTAAACGAACTTTTTCGAAATAAAACTTGTTTTTCATTCATTTCAATCTGAGGGTGGTGGGGAGGGGAGGGGAGGGGAGGGAAACACGCGTGGAGAGCTTGCGGTAGAGAGGTTCACAATCGCGTTACATCACGTTAAACGCGTGTAGAGATCAAAAATACATGTAAGCCTGTGAAACGTATCAATTTTCCGTTTAAAGTTTCGAAAAGTATCGATTTTTGTTTGAAGCTATGAGAAGTATCTATCTTTGGTTTAAGCTAAGAGAAGTATCGACATTGATTTAAATCATTGAGAAGTATCGATTTTGGTTTTAAAGCTTCGAAAAGTATCGATATTCGTTAAAAGCGAACAGAAGTATTGAGTTTGGTTTCAATCGATGAGTAGTGTCGATTTGTTTTAAAGCTATGAGATATAGCAATGTTGGTTAAGAGCTATGAGAAGTATGGATTTCCATTAAACGTTATTTCCTGTGGATCGTCTATACTTTACGGCAAATTTTCAATCTCAGCTCATTTGATCAATTTCCAGGGATTTTTTTTCCCCCCCGTTAAAACCGCGAATCTTTTAATTTTGAGTATTTCCAACTTTCGTCACCACTTTTCCTGTAGATTGTCTATACTTTACGGCAAATTTTCAATCTCAGCTCATTTGATCAATTTCCAGGGATTTTTTCCCCCCCGTTAAAACCGCGAATCTTTTAATTTTGAGTATTTCCAACTTTCGTCACCACTTTTCCTGTAGATTGTCTATACTTTACGGCAAATTTTCAATCTCAGCTCATTTGACCAATTTCCAGGGATTTTTTTTTTGTCCCGTTAAAACCGTGAATCTTTTAGTTTTGAGTATTTCCAACTTTCGTCACCACTTTTCCTGTAGATCGTCTATACTTTACGGCAAATTTTCAATCTCAGCTCATTTGACCAATTTCCAGGGATTTTTTTTGTCCCGTTAAAACCGTGAATCTTTTAGTTTTGAGTATTTCCAACTTTCGTCACCACTTTTCCTGTAGATCGTCTATACTTTACGGCAAATTTTCAATCTCAGCTCATTTGACCAATTTCCAGGGATTTTTTTTTTGTCCCGTTAAAACCGTGAATCTTTTAGTTTTGAGTATTTCCAACTTTCGTCACCACTTTTCCTGTAGATCGTCTATACTTTACGGCAAATTTTCAATCTCAGCTCATTTGACCAATTTCCAGGGATTTTTTTTTGTCCCGTTAAAACCGTGAATCTTTTAATTTTGAGTATTTCCAACTTTCGTCACCACTTTTCCTGTGGATCGTCTATACTTTACGGCAAATTTTTAATCTCAGCTCATTTGACCAATTTCCAGGGATTTTTTTTTTTGTCCCGTTAAAACCGTGAATCTTTTAGTTTTGAGTATTTCCAACTTTCGGCACCACTTTTCCAGTGGATCGTCTATACTTTACGGCAAATTTTTAATCTCAGCTCATTTGACCAATTTCCAGGGATTTTTTTTTTGTCCCGTTAAAACCGTGAATCTTTTAGTTTTGAGTATTTCCAACTTTCGGCACCACTTTTCCAGTGGATCGTCTATACTTTACAGCAAATTTTCAACCTCAGCTCATTTGATCAATTCCCGCCGATTTTCCCCTTATGCAGATCGGTTCCTAAGATTGTTCGTCTTCATTCGTTCGAGTGTTTGTCACTTAATGTTAATAGAAACGTGGAAAGATAATCTTAAATCATCTAAAATCAGGGTGAAATGACTGTAAAATTATAAGATTATACATATGTGTGAGATATAGTTTAGCTCGTAAGCTTGTACGAGACGTAGTATGAGGGTAGAGAGGAGAATTCAGGTGATGAGAGTGTGAAATGCTGTTTATGATCATTTAAATTAATGCAAAAGGTCGAAGTGCCATATAAACCCATGAAAAAGATCGAAATTGGCGTGTCTCACTGTATCGCGCTATCGAATCATTGTTTCAACGCTGTTTGTCTTTTTACAATTGTAATTCGAAGCTGTTGATTGATCATATTGTCATAAACCTATGTTTCCATACGCTTTCGCACATAGTAAGTGGGTCAAATGCCTGCTCACATGTAGATGAATGGATCATTTAATTGCTCATATGATAAAGTAATGTGATATATATTTTAGCATGTGATTGGTGTACAGCACCTAAAATTCTCCCATAAGACGTTAGTTGATGAGAGAAAGGGGGGACAGGAGCGTTAGGATGGAGGAGGTGGTATGAGTCCGGTCGAAAAGCTGGATCATTTAAATCGATGCAAAAGGCAGCCATGTAAACCCATGAAAAAGATCGAAGCTGTTGTTGGGCATAAGCATTTACTTACACAATAATATATGAGTCAAATACATGGTCAAATGTAGATGGAACAATTGTTCAGAAATGCGATACATTTTTTTATTCATTGGCATGTATTTGAGGTGTCGAGAACGTTATTATTTTATGCCATTTAAACGCATTTCTCCCATAAGACGCGTGTATAAGCATTCTCCCATAAGACGCGTGTATAAGCATGTAGATGGAACAATTGTTCAGAAATGCGATACATTTTTTTATTCATTGGCATGTATTTGAGGTGTCGAGAACGTTATTATTTTTATGTCATTTGAACACATTTCTCCCATAAGACGCGTGTATAAGGATTCTCCCATAAGACGCGTGTATAAGCATTCTCCCATAAGACGCGTGTATAAGCATTCTCCCATAAGACGCGTGTATAAGGATTCTCCCATAAGACGCGTGTATAAGGATTCTCCCATAAGACGCGTGTAAAATTCGGGCCAATACCGCCATCACCCCTCTACTAATGCCCATGAAACCATAGGAGCGCCAGAATTTGACTGCCTCATCGGTCGAAATATTTTTCTCAGTTTCGGTTATTTCTTCATATTTTCTATTTTAATAAGTGAATGAAAACTCCTCCAGTCGTTTGTATGTCCTTTTTTCCATGTAGGTTGACACAAAAAATATATTTGCCTCTCAACAATAACGATTTCTAAAGCAAGACCTCCTAAATTGTGAGTGGGTTTCATTCAATAAATGAGGAAAATCAAAACTAGGGGCCATAGTGCATTTGTCGGCAAATATGACTCATTTTTTGCAACTTTTCATCACAGGGATCCCGAAACCGATCGCTATTTAGGTTTCGAATACGCAATCCTCATACTAATTGTTACAGTCACATTTTGCATCCTTCCGGCACTCGGATTCGATTGCCGTCTTGCTGAACGAGAGGTCAGTTTTGAGTGTCGCATTGTTGTATGCAAAACTGACCATGCTGCCGATGCTCCGTCTCAGGTCAACGCTAAACGCAACAATATTCGGTGCCGCTTCGATTCCACCCCCCCCCCCCCATCATCGCAATGCTTCAAATTAAACAACTCAAATGGCAAGTAAAAACTGATAGTATGTGCGAAAAATGAAAAATAAACTGAAGCAGAGCTGAAAATCGCGTATATTCAAAATTTTGGGACGATTTCCCCAAGCTCCATGAAAAACATTAAGCGTAGATCCTCCCCCTCCACCCTCGTCGCCCACCCCGTAACCCCCTCCATGAAGTATACTTCCTTAAGCGTGAATGGCTCTTTCATCAGTTGACACAGTTTTATGCACCTATGCCTTGAAGATGCATTAATAAACTGAGTTTTATTGCAGCCAAACGTGATCATGTGATTGCGTATTTGTTGGATGGGAGGGGATCGAGGGGGAAATTTTTTATGTAAGTGCTGTGTATATGCCTTAAAATTGTTTAAATTTAATAAATTATATGACGGCTCATCATTTCTTGAGCAAATGTACACAAGTTGTTGGTTTTTTACGAGGTTTTTCTGGGTTTTTCCCTTGAGGTGTTGATGGACCAATTTTTGGGGGGGAGCAGGGGGGTTAAATTTGCGAGTTACGGTAAAAATCAAAATGCTATCTGATGTGAAATTGAGTGCTCTACAAATTTGAACTGATGACTTTTTCCGCTTAAATAAGTAGTTTCGGCGCAAATGCCCGTTTTGTAAAATTTACCGGGATTTTTTGTAAATTTCGGGGTGAAGGACGCGGCCGATTTTGGCGACTTGTAGAAATTCGGATTCAGCGCAAAATTTCCTATAGAATCACTTCATAAAACCTTTTATTGCAATTTTGTCTAGGTTACCCCCTTTTTTCGCCTTATTTTCCTGGACTAGTAATGAAGCAGGTCCTTCGGAATTGTACCAAAATAAAAATATACCTGACAAAATCCCTGGCTGACTGCAGAGTGCAGTGCTGACCACAGATTCCACGTTGCCAATTCCTCATTCCTATCACGTGAATTCATCAAAGTTGAAAAAAGAAAAAAAAAATGCATGATCAAGTGCGAAAAGGTTTAGAGATAATAAAACACAATAGGGAATGTGATTGAAATAATTTAGATTTTGGAACTTTCTCTCAAGACCAAAGGACAAAAAACAAAGGGAACAAAACAGATTTGTTTTCAATTGGGGACACCTGGTGTTTTACCTCTTACAAGAAGTGAAAAAAGTTGGAACAATTTCCTCAAAGTTTGCTTCCTATGGTACTGGCAATAGTGGAGAGACATATTGTCAACTATAATAGGAAAATGAAAGTTGAAAAAGACTCAAGTTTTGTGGAATATTCCCCCAAATATTGATCTAAACTACGGAAAAGTAAGGGTTTCCCCAAAATCCCCCCAAATCCCCCCAAATACTGCCGGTGCAATGGGACGCAAACTTTGGAGAAAAGGTACCCAACTTTTCTTTTCAGTGAAGGGATGTTCCTGCTTCTGTCAAATTCCCAACGAATAAAAGGTCGGGAGTTAAAAAAAAAAAAAACAAAACAAAACAAAACAAAAAACACTAATGACAACGATTAGACTAAAAAAAGTAGACTTGGCAATGTTGCACCGGTTTGATGGTCGGGACCACCGCCTCGCAAATGATAGACGATGAGAAAAGAAAAGGAATACACGCACACACTAACACTACATAGTATACAGTGGAACAAACATTTCAAAGTTTTCCGATTTCACCCGATTCAAAGAAATGACACTTAAATGTCGGCCACGTTCCAGGAAACTCTCGATCTCGATGGGTCTTGGGTGAGCCTCGAAATTGGACGCTCGCTGTTTCACGCTTTGCACCAAGCCAAGGCGGAGACAAAGACAAAACACTCTCGGCTAGTGATATGGATCAGGTTCGCAAAATTCATTTGCGTCCGAACTCATTTTGCGGCTGCCAGATATTAATTTCTGATGAAACGCTGGCGTGGCGTGGGCGAGGGGAAAAACTGCATGTCAGAAGAGATTTGGACGAAAAGGTTGACCTACATCTACAGCCTAAAACCCTCTAGACACAAATCGCAACCTTTCAAAGGGATGGGCATGTGATTGGGAAAAACCCCTTGGTCTTTGCAGGGTATAGACGAGTTTCGATCAGCTGATTTAATAACAACTCTAATTTTGTTGAGGTGGGGGGGGGGGACAATGTTGTGTCCCCAGAGTCCCTTTTTTAGATGGTTGGTGAGCACTTACGGAGGGAGGGTTAAAACCGCACCATCCATCGTCTTTCGAGAACCGTCAAGCCACAAAATTATTTGATCCTTGGCTGTCACTTGCGCCATAATATTACGTATACGCTGATATCAGAGATAAATAGAGACGGAGCACTACGCTAAAATACATAGGGAAGATTGGAGGCACACTGAATTTTCGGGGACTCAACAAAATAACATGTAAAACAACAGTTAACACCTTTTGATAACGCATGGTGTTGAACGGTGGCATTCGGTGGACACAGGGGGGAAGAGCAGAGGAGGGTGCTCAACTGCTCAACATTCAACACCCTGCGACGTTGACAGTTGTTTCGTTGAATCCGCGAGACTTTAGCGTGCCTCTGCTGCAGTCGCTACAGTGCCCTGTCTCTATTTGTCTCTGGTTAATATGATTACAGAAAATCAAAGCCAAGCTTGGAAAAATTGCTAGTTCCTTCCATTAGAATTGGTATGCAATTTTTCCAGGTTTTGAGCTTCAGATGGTAAAGCCACTAACAGATTTTGACTGTCATTCACAAAAATTTGCTCAGGTAAAGATTAATAAAAATTACGGAGCCTTCATTTTTACGTTCTTTTATTTGCCCTGTTGGTTTATTATTGCAGGATACAGAGGTTAAGGACCAAACGAAATAAAGAGCAGGGCGACTAAAAAACAGTACAGTGGTTCATTTTGAATGAATGAGATTGAGATTAAGCGTCACGACGCATTGGCTGTGGGCACAAGGAGGAAAATGTTCTACTAAAAATTGCCAGAACTCTAATAAAAATGTCCGGGAAGAATGCCTGGCAGTTTAAAAGATTATTCTAATCTTTATAGTAGAATTCCTGGTAAAAATATCCATAACTCTACAAAAAAAACTGCCAGAATTTATTTTCGGGAACTTTATTGCAGAATTGATTTGGGCCATTTTCGGTGGAACATTTTTTTTATCTGTACACAAGTAATTCAGACATTTTTCGATCCCAAATGCGAAAAAAATTACCGCGTAAAATGTTTCAGCTCTAGTATTTAAGAGATATGTACTTGAAGCAATGACTTCACAAACTGTCTCAATGAAATTCTTTCAAGAAATCCGAGACTCATATAAAATTTTATAAAAATTTCCTCAAGTCGAGAAGTAACACCTTTGCCAAGGATTAACCGATGGCAACAACCCTTGCACAATCTCACCGATTTCAGACTGCGATGTCTGAACGCGCTTAAATGAACTCATCGATAACATGATAGGAGTGATGGAGGCCAAAAGGGCCTGAGACTTCACATCCAATAAAACTATTTAACACGTAATAAACGACGCTCTGTCTTCGTCTACGTGTAAATGCCTTTGGATCTCATGACTCAATAACCGAGGCATCTCACAGAAGAAAAAACATCAGTTGTGCTCTTAACAAGTCATAAGCTTGACGCTTGGATTGAGATCGCTCTGGAAGAGCACACCTGACATTTCGACGTGCATGGATCGCTTCAATTGCTCTCTTCGCCACATTGCTTATGAAAGCGGCTCAATCGTTTTATTAAAAACTTGTGTTTGACTTGAAACGTCGCGGTACTCGCCGTAAAACAAGAATAAGACCGATGAGAAAATTGATCGACACGATGATTAAAAAATCAGTGACCGAGTAGGTATGCTAATTGAAATGAGACTGGAGAGAAGGGGTGGGGGAGAGCGAGAAAGGGGAGTGGGAGAGAGAGAGAGAGGAGGGGAGGGAGAAGTAAAAATAAAAAAGAGGAGAACAGCTGCGGGCGTGTGAAACCATATTATCCCCCCTTGTATCTTGGATCATTTATATGCTCGCTAATACGACAAGTTGGCATTAAGAGGATCCTCTCAGTCTGATTACTGATGGTCGGATGTCATTCAACGAGCACCTGTAAAGACTTGGAAGTTGGACTGCAAGCAAAGTGACATTTGCGGTCCAGCACTATACGGCTTTTGACCCAATATAGACGGACGACGCGTGTAAGATTAGATTGATGCAATCAAATTTGCAGTAATGAGCTGTTTCAATTGGGGCTCTTGCAAACTTTCACTACTATCAAATGAATGGTAGAATCGATGTAAAAACCAGCGAAAAACACACTAAAAAAGTTTAAAATCCAGTGATAAACTCAGAAAACAGCTGTACCGGCAAGATCGTAATGGCGGAGCTAAGCAGGTGTCATGGGAGATTCTTGTCTAGATAATTTGTCACTTTCTCTGCGCGGAAATACAAAGATACATCTCAAATTATTTAGAAATCTCCTGTATGCAGTGTTGCCGGATTGGGGTGAAAAAGCCGTACGTTTTACATTGATTTAAATAGGGACGATCTGATCGATCTGACAACACTGCCTGGGTCATAATTTCAAATCGGGCCAATTGAGCATGCATGCTCCGTGAAAATTTCAAGTCAAAATTTAAACCCAATGAGTATTTTTTTTTCCTTCAGTACAACTAGAAAAGACTTTTTACCGAAGGGTTCCGCTGAATTGTCGATATTTCTCATGTACCGCGGAAACAGCCGGAAACGCATGATGGACTAATGGAAAATAACTTGTCGATTGTCGGTTACGCTGTCGGTTACGTAACCGACTATTTCAAAAGTACTTAATAACAACAATATTACTTGTTACAATAATCTCTGATGTTGATTTTTAAAGCAAATTACGGTAGTTGAATTGAATTAAAAATTACAGGGCAGAACTTTACTGTATTACCAACCTTTTTCGTATATTTAAGTGCCACTGACTAGAACCATAGGCAAATCACGAGATCGGATTTGTTGGTGAAAATCATTTCCAAATAAAATCCATTTGCACAGATGTTGATAATTCCGGTTTAGAACGTTGAAGCGTAGTTGAGAAAATCGTAAGTTACCCAGTTTCACTTTTAAATAAACTTTTAAGATGTTGTAAAACAGTAAAATCCGTGCGTAACCGACAGACATTTTGGAACTGGGGGACAACCATTTTTCACAATTTATGGCATGAAGAAAAGTCATTTCGTAAAAAACGATGGTTTACACGTGTTCTATGGAGTTTTTTGAGCATTTCCACTAACTTCAAAATTCATTTCAGCCTCAAAATATGGTCAAAAACTTAAATTAAATACCAAAAATTCGTGTGGGGGACGCGTAACTGACGGACATTTTGAACCATAAAACAATTAAAATTAGTATATAAATAACTTTAAAAGCAATTATTACTATTGCTCCTCATAAAACTAAGTTCCTTCGCCTTAAAAATCGGAACATCGAACTTATTTGATCTTTTTTAAAAATGTAATCTTGTTGGGACACCATTTGGCCCGTTTTGAAATTATGACCCGCCTATATGATACCTGCGAGCTGCGTAGCTCCGCCGCAAAGCCCGATTCTAAGAGTGAATTTTGTGATTTTTACTGTACTCATCGTCATTTTTGCAGGTTTTTATACAAGAATCAACTCTTCAATCACCTGTATAGTAAAAGTTTGCAAGAGCCCCATTGAACTCTAAACATTTTTGATTCAGTTTTGACGCCATAATTTTGCAGAGCGGGGATTTCAAGAATCTTTTAAACTGAGTATAATTCTTCGTAAACCTGTATCCTTCAAAAAATCCTCAAAAATTTATAGACTTCATAGAACCACCTCGAGAAAAACTAAATCGACTCTGAAATAGGAATTGGAGAAACTTTGAGTACTGAGTAACTTTTACGCTGAGTAATCCTTCGTAAACCTGTATCCTTCAAAAATCCTCAAAAATTTATAGACTTCATAGAATCACCTCGAGAAAAACTAAATCGACTCTGAAATAGGAACTGGAGAAACTTTGAGGAATTCCAAGAGGTTTAGGAGCAGCTATGCTCACAATCAGTCAACGTTTACAAAGAATTCGCTCCTTTTGACTCTCCGCTTCCTCCTAGCTCACTGGGGCATTCTCAGGATCTCTCCCAACAAATTCCCGCAGGATTTATGTTCCCCGGCAATTCTAATGTCTTCGGAACGGGCGGCCGTTCTTATGAAAGGTGTCCTACTGTCTGATGTACTCGCGAATCGCGGAAAAGCGAGGACGCAAGAACCGCGTCCAGATAAAAACGTCATCACAAAATCAGAGTTATTGAGCCTCGAAAAATTCACCCGCCCCCATTAAGTAGACTGCAAAGGCATATTTTCCCTTTGCATCTGGCAATTGTGGATTCCACGGAAGGAAGAAGAAGAGGTGAGGAGGGGGTGGGTAAAAGGGGGGGGGGGTCGAGACGATGATAATAATGAAAACTCAGCTGGCTGGGAAATGAGATAGGAATCCACGAGAGGTAGGTCAGGTGAACGCTGGACGACGGAATGGTGGGACTCCAGCGGGCGTTCCGCGTTTTCTCTTTAAAAATGTGTTAAAATTCCCGAGAAATAAATGGAATCCGAGCTCATTTGCGCGCCGAGGATCGTCTTTATCTCCGGTGCTCTTTGCTGATTGTACTCGCACGCTCGCTCCCTGCTGATCTGATGCTGCCTCGGCTGTTGTGTCTTGTGTGAGAGTGGCTTGGAGAAATGGAAAAGTGATAGGAAAGCTCGGATTCCAAGCCTTTGTCATCGTGGCCGACCGCCGCCAAAACCGACTCCCGATGCCTCCCCCGGCAAGCATCCCCCCCCTCTTTCATTGTAATCCCGCGAGCTGCCCAGAATGCATTTCTCGCAAATTTGTGACACTACTGTCTCCACCGTTGCCACGTACAATTTTAAACAGAATTTTACACTCAACAAACACTATTTTCCGAGATAATAGGAGCCGATTTGCAGGATTTTCTATTCTACGGTCTTCGCTGATAAAACGATTGCTAGAAGAAACTGTTCCGATTAGTTATCGTTAATGTCTCTGATTGTGAGTAGTAAATAGGCAATTGTCAGTGCGAAACTATCATTGGTGTCACTGTTCAGTGCATAGAAGTAGCACACTCAGGTAAAGAAATTTCAGACACATCGGATAAAATAAATTTCACCGTATTTAAGGTTCAATATAGCGCACAATTGTGCAGCTATTCTCACGAAAAGCTTGGATGGCTCGAAATTTATGTTTTTTCTGATTAATAACAAGACTTAATCCCCGCCTTTATTTGGAAACATTTACACCATCGTTAATGAACGTCTTCAGTGGCGTGCGCAGGGTTTTTGTTAGTGCGGGGGCCCGGGGGGGGGGGGTGTTGGTACTGATGTGCGTTTGACAAAAAATTCCATTTTTAGATCCACTGAGCTCCGCATCGCGTCTTGGTCATGAGCGCGGAGCGGCGCTTCTCTCAACTGCGAACAAGGGCAGAAATTTTACACTCATCCAGATACTTACGCAGGGAGGCTAGGGGGATAGTGACGGGCCCCCTTTTCCTACGCTCCCTGAGTACTGAGCAGTAAGCAGACCAGGGACAGTGAGTACAGACAGCAGTCTGCACTACACGGTGTCCAGTTGTAAGACGTTCCACGTTCCTAGAATGCATTTACCTCGGAGCCGAATTTTCACAACGTAAAATCCTGCTTTACAAAGAGCGCGCGAAATTTTTTTTTACTCAAGATCGAGTTATTTTGCAGGATTTTCAGTCTCGTAGCAAGCGACTTCTACCTGGGTGGCGTGCGGAACTCTTGCCGTGTCGAATGGTGATTCCAGAAAACTTAGAAGGATCGAATTGAGTATGATGGATACGAAGGTCACGCAATCTGATCTGCTCCTCTGTTGCCGACTAGAAATAGGGTATGACTACGAGTTTTCAGAGGACTGATGATAGACAGTGACATAAACTGAGACTATAGATAACAGATAAAGAATGGGGGGGGGGGGGTTCACAATTTCCGCTGCTGATTGACACAGACTTTACATTGGTCATTGAATTAGATGCGAAATCTAAAGATTCTGATCGAAAATCAAGCAACGCTGAGTCAGGCGGAATAACCGCGGAAGTTCTCCCCCCCCCCCAATTTCAATTAGAAATGTTTTTACTCCAGTTGATTGAATACTCCTTTTGACATCATTTGTGCGCCCCATTCATTTTTTTTGCACATAATCTGTTATACCTTGGAATCTAACCTCACACAGACCCTCCCCCCTCCCCGGCCCGTTTTAATACACAGGAGCTTGAATTGGCCTTGAAAGAGGCAAAATGGAATGCTCAGGAATGCACCATCACTTGAATTACACATCCTGCACCCTGAAAAATATACGGGGGTCAAAAAGCTCAGCCCCTACCTTTTTTAAGTTCTGAGGGGTGGCGGGTGGACGTGGAAATCAAATTATGGAATGATGCAGTATGGGGTGTGCGTCTGACAATGAGCAGATTTAATTACATGCAACTTTTGAGCGGAATCAAATCTCATTTGAATAAAGAGGAGGTGCTGCAGTCTTTTATGACCCCCGCCCCCTATTTATATTTTATAAAGAGAAGTTTTACAGGGTTTACACGGTTAGAAAAACGGTTGATGCGGAGAAAAAAAAATATGAGAGGGGGAAAAAAGAGTATACTATCAATTGACGTAAAGAAATTTTAAATCGAATACATGGGGGTACTAAGTTCCGAAAAATTGCAGCGGATTGGCCATGAAAAAAATCAAGGGTGAATATGAAAAAAATGACTGTAAAACGAAGACTGATCAGTGATCAACCATCAATGCGACCAAGTAACTGACAACTGAGGACTTGGCAAAGCCGATAATCAGAGGTCGAGTGAATATCGATAGCTATATGACAGGTAGACAGTAAAGACAGACAAGGATGGAGAGAGTTTTAATGGAATCATCCGGCGGGCCGCGATCGTCCAGGGGCCCCAGTCCGGGGGCCTAGTTTATTGTGTATCTCGTGTTCTTGACCGGATTCCCTCCTGAATTATCTTTGCTATGCGGAGTCACGTGACCATCTTATCATCACCCTTCCGGTCCTCAATCACATTCCTCAATCTGATCAGATCCCATTGCCCACTGTTGAGTCCGCGTTCACGTTCCAAAGCGCGCGCAGCCGCGAGCCGTCGGCGGCGTCGGTCGCGTCGCCCACCGCCATGCACCGACAGAGCACCATTCATCGTCCGTCGATCCCAATTCACCTGATGTTTTACACCCATGTTTATACCCGTGTTAAAAATGTTCCCCGGGTTTTCTTCTTCTTTCCTTTCCTTCTTATTCTTCTCTCTATACTGCATCTGTTATTTATCAATCCCAATCCCCGTGGATGATTCTGAGCTCTCCGAAAAAAATATCATTGGTGAAAGTGCAACGAAACTATTCCATTTTGAGACCGCCAAAGAGTGACCCTTTTTCCTCTATGACTATTTATCGGCCCGCGCCGCGGTCCTGTTTATTCTCCTCTTATCTGCATCAATCGCTGGAATTCCTCCAGAATTGACCGCGATCTTTTGATTTGATAACGACAGCATTCCTACTCGTGCTTTATTATTTCCTCTAACTTTCCTTCTTTTTTTTTACGTGGGCTTGACGTCTTCATTAACTTCAGAATCCTTCTTTTCGAGTCTTTCGATATTTTGAAAACCTTTTTTCGCGCGCTTTTCTTTTCCCGTGACAGCTCCAAATCGTTCTCTAATCAAAGTGATATACGGCAGAAGCACACTGGATCAAAACATAGATTTTCCGGACATAATTTTTTGCTGTTGCTTCGATTTAAAAACATTTAAGCGTTGATATTTTCCCATGTAATTTAACTCGTTTTAAGCTCTAGAATGCATTATTTTTCACTTTTTCACGTACGTGCAATTTATGGTTCATAATAATCATTTGTAAAATTATTTCCGGGAAAAAGTCATGTTTGGACCCACTGTGTGATGGAACTACTTTTACCCAAAACAGAATTGACGTTAAAATTCCTAAATTAAACGGTGGGTCTATCGATGGAAAAAAAGATTAAAGATTATAAAGAATATATCTTTAGTTGATATGTGCTAACCGAACTTTGATCTTTTTTGCTTACCAATGGAATCACTCTGAATTTTGGAATTCTATAAAATTCACGCAAAATGACAATCCGACTCTAAAATCTAACGCCGCCTTCGAGATTCGAATCTACAAGACCTATAGATCGGAAACCAGGGGTCCTAAAAAAATCAAAGCTTGGTCAAAGGCCATGCTGGGGAACTTTTTCGGCAGTCCTTTAGGGAGGGAGAAGATAATCTGCTACGTTGGTCATTCCAACAATCTTGCATAAAGTGACAGTAAAAATTTGCCTCAATGTAAAACCATACTTGATGATGTGAGCATGTGGGATATAATTTAGAATTTTAACATTTCAGGCCCATCCCTTTATTTACATGCGGTAATATTACACTCTTAATCGCTGGAGAAGCGGAGGTTCTCAGTTTCTCACGTCAACCCCCCCCCCCCCCCCACCACAAATATTTTTCATGTTTCGTGAGAGTAAGTTTTGGGGGGGGGAGGCATTTAAATAAACAAATTTTCGGACCGGACAAAAAAGGGCATCCTAAACCGTGAAAATGACGTTAACTTTCGAGCAAGTCGCAAAGAGAGAGGTGTTACAAAAAACTGGCGTTGGATCAAATTAGAGAAAACGCTCCGACAGGATTCAATATAGGATTAATTATTCTTATTTTGACCGTCCGACACAGAGAAAAGGGTCCAATACTCATTGAGGACATAGGAAAAAGACAAGAGGAAAAAAAACGGAGCCATGACGAATCCGTCGGAAAAATGGAAACAAAAAAGCAAAAGCGCTCATAGTCATACAAATCAAGTCGTGCATTGCTCTGATTAACGTTCTTTTCAAACATTAGATTAATTGACGGGGGCTCATAATAGCAGGCAGAGATATGATACCTCCTACTGAGACCTTTAATGACGGAACAAGATGGTCGGACGGTGAGGAGGGTGGTTTTAGAGTTGCGGAGGGGTGGAGGGGGGCATTGGCTGTTGAGCAGACGGGATTCTGGAATCTGGAGACTGCGACGGAGATGAGGATGAGGATGAGGTGCGGACCAAGGAGTAGAGGATGCGACATCAAGCGACACAACTTGACGATATCCTTTTTGCAAGGATTCACCGATTCGCGGTTTTAAATAGTGCAATTAGGCCAGTGGCGAGGCATGCGATTTGGCAACGTTTATTTTTCCCATTTAAACACATTAGAAAGGTCGAAATGTCTGGTCATCGCCGGTGACTGAAGCGTTCTACTTTTTTGGTGAATTTAAATGGAGAAAATACATTGTTGTCAAATTTTACGCCTCGTCACTGAATAAGGCAGCGTTGCAATTCGTCCATTGAAACCTATGAAAATATTCGCATTCGACCATTTACATAGGTTTAAATGGATAAAATTCCCACGTTACGCCTTTGAATGGAGATTGATGACTTTGCAAGACATTTATGCTTTTACGAATTTGAATCAGACAGCGTTGCAATTCGTCCATTGAAACCTATGAAAATATCAAACTTTTTCCTGGTAGGGGATGCCATTTATTAGTCGTTGGAGATGATTGGGGTTCACTTATCAAATTTTGAGTTTAATTTTCAAGGGCTCTTGCAAAGTTTTAATTTGATTTTTTTCCAGGTTTCTATATGCTGAGAGGGGAATGAAAGGAATGCAAGAGTAATGAAGCTGAGCATATAATAAATTGACCAAGCAGAAAGTGCCCAACGATTACAGTAGCGACGCACAGAGAAATATTCTAGACGAATTTTGACAAGTACAAAGGAAGAATGTGTTGGGTTTTGTCAAGAAGTTTTTCTTTTTTTTTCTGGATAAGTTCCTAAACAAGATTACTAATAAAAAATTACTTAGAATATAAAAGATAACTTATAATCCCGATGACTCGATTTCAGAGGTAAAAACTAATTTCAAGATTTGGAACCAAAAATTCAGCCAGTGAATTTCTATAACTTCGTGGATAAAAGAAATTCAAATTCAAATACGAATAATAGTTTTGACGGATACGTTTCAATCAAGATATCTACCTGCACTAAAATTTTGGTGAACCTTCATTGACTTCATATTATATTGTAACTGGAAAGTGCCATGGCGCGACCATAGCGCGACCATAGCGTGCAAGTAGGCAACGTCATGCCCAATAATAGGTCGAATTTGAAGGGGCTCATAAAACAGTCAATATTTCGAGCTTTTTCATGGATTTAAATGGACAAAAAGCAACGATGCCAGATTGCACAAGATGCGACGAGGAATTCTCTTATTCTTCGCCGAACCAATCAATGTCACACAGCACTTTAGAAACGGGCCGGCTTTTTTTTCTGTACTGCAGAACCTTTTTCCCTTTTTTCTCTCGACAGGGTTAAAGTGAAGTTTTTGAGAAGTTATACATTTTTTGTCAAAATGTTTGGAGTCTGAAAATTCATTCGTTATCAACCCCTTGAGCGGCGTTGAACAAACTTGACTTGAGGCATCATATGCGCAGGAAAGGAACCGTACACGGACAATGTAAGCAAATAGGCAGACAGACCCAGGCCCCTCATTATATTGCACATTAAGTAGTTACAATGACTTGTAGTTTTTCAACTCTGCAATACTTTGAAAGAGATGAACTATACTTCTGAGACTGGCGCATTTTTTAGCAAAATTCCTCAACTGTCCTAGGGTGCAGTTTATTTTAACCTGCTTAATCAGCGTAAAATAACCCCCCCCCCCCCCCCCAATCCAAATATGAATCTTGGTTTCGAGCTTATGAAAAAAGAAATAAAACTGCAGGACGTGATTCAAAAAAGGAGACGACTAGTCGACTATCATGGTGCCCTGATTTCACGCGGATTAATGTCGTTACTTTAAGTTTTTAAAACTGTAATAAACCGATTATGTATTTCAAAGAACTTCAGGACGACGAATCACTGCGAAATATTGAAGATTGACTATTAAGATATCGAAAAATCCTAGTTGAAAGTTTCATTTCGTGGACAGCAAAGATAAAAAAAAACTATGAGCCAGGGACCGTGAATTATTCAAATTTCAAAAAAAAAAATCTATTCTGGGTTTGCCTGCAGTGGTACTTTAGCTAGAAGTTAGAAAAGCAAATGCCTGGAAAGTTCTCAGCAGCAAGACGAAGGGCATAAGTTCAAATGAATGGTATACGAAATATTTCTTCGCAAGACAGTATGTAACTGACTGCAAAGCTCAGGATAACAGTCATTGAGCTTGAGAATCTTTATGACTTTCTTGCTTGATAAGAGCTGAAAACTTATTTTACGCATTATAACTTCCTAAAGTAAGTACACTGGCTGAGGTGACTTCAATACGAATAGAAAGATATTCCACTGTTTAATTGTTATTGATAACATGCTCACAGCTCTGACCATTCACCTCTATGATATTGAAAAACTAGCTATTAAAACTAGGAAACAATGGAGGCAGATACTTATCAAAGGAGATTAAGTGTGGCAGCTAAAGCTGGCAGACGTAAAAAATCACTACTTTTGCGCTTACCAAAGAAATTGGTTTGCATTACTCACAAAAACATTACCACGAAACTATACTCATATTTGAGGAACGCGATTTTGAGCCAAATTCATGGTATCTTTTAAATTTTCTTTGGTTATACCCCCTCTTTATTCTTCTAACTTTTTTATTTTATTTCATTTTAAGTTATTTATTACTTGCTTACTTATTAATGAATCTATGAACCATTTCATCGATTTTTTTTTTATTTTTTTATTTTTATCTATTTATTTTTTTTTTTTCTTTTCTTATTTTTGTCCCTGAATTTTTTGTTTTACTATACAAAGACAATATTTGCCAACGTTTAGCTTTATTTTAATTTTAATTTGTTTTTCTATTTATTTAGTTATTTTTTTCAACAACTAATGCCACGCCACCCAAATCAAACGATTGGCAGGTAAGTTCTGTCAGTTGTTTTGTAGGGATCGTAAATAAATCGAATAAAATAAAAAAATCATGTCATTGCATGCCAAATCAGACCATTGAAAAATTTTGGCTCCATCCGATTTGCACGGGGGCACCTTTTCGCGTATTGAATTGTGACGGAAAACTTTTTTTTTCATATTTCTTTCATCAACTATCCATTGATTTTTGGGCGAATTTTAAAGTTGCCAAATTTGGCAATATCTATGCTGAGACCATCATCTTCAAATCGTTGTAGCTCAAGAGCTGGTTGTCGGTTTCGCCGGAGAGTTCTTTAAAATTTAAATAGTTTTTAACGAGGTACATCAACATGGGAGAAGTTAGGAATAAATTTGCGTGGGGAAAATTCAAAAATTTTACTGTCTTAAAATCGCACATTCTTTAAAATTTTGAAGACAATTTCACCACAGAAACTTGACGGAATTGCGAGTTTTGAAGAAAATATGGCTTTGCCTCCGGCGGAAACGACGCGACCGACTATCTTCTTTAGGAGAAAAGGGGTCAGTCCATGTCAATTAAACAAGTGAATTTTCATGCCCCCCTTAGACCCTAAATGAAATTTGGTGGATCCGTTATATTAGTTTGGTTAAACAATCTATCAAAATTTTCAGCTTCCTACCTCGATGGGAATCGGAGTTACGGCCTTATGGGGGTCTAAAGTTGGCGGTGACCCACAGCCCCCTCTTTTACGATGACCCCCTCGAATGTCGACGGCCGTGTCTCTGTGTTTCTCATAAAGATAGAAAGTCGAAATTGGGCTTGAATTAGAGGTCTGAACATCTTCTATCGAGAAGGTATGGTAATTTTTTTTTTCAAATGGGGGGGGGGAGGGCTAGCCCACCAATGTAGAAATTTGGGAAGGGGGAGCCATAGCCTCACCCCCTCTTTCGCTTTTTTTTGTCAACATTTTACCCAAAAATCGTTCATGATCATGCATAGGTGACTTCCGTTGGTTGAAACAAAAATGGGTTGAAAACCTCAGCTGCGAGGACTGATTGCAAGTGTGTGTTTCTGATTTCTTCAATTGAAAAAGAATGTTATCACCGAAGACTTTTAACCATCAATTTTAATGTTCTCACCCAACAGTTCCAAACCCTAGGACCAGAAGAAAGAACCCCCCCCCCCCCTCCCTCAGGGAAAGAAAAATACGGGTATTTTTCCTTTTAATTTAGGGGTCCCTAAATTAACATTTCTCAATAACTCCGTGAATTTTTGTCGTATCAGGGTCTGGTTTGCTTAGAATTCTTTGCATTTGAATGTTGATACAGAATATATATCACATATTTATGTTAAACACACACAAGGTAACTTAAATATTGATTGAGTGTCAAAAAAATTACAAACAAGCTCACAGGTTTTCTGAGTCCTGAATTCGAAAGAAACACCTAAAGAAAGAATTGCAGGTAGACGAGCAAAAAAGAACATTTAAACAGTGTGTTGGTTTCATTGACGGATACAGGGCCCCCCCCCCCCGTTCGACCAAAAATGGGGGAAAAGAGGGGGAGAGGTGTAAGAAGGGGAAAGGAGGAGAGTAAAACGGAAAAAGGGGTCACCGGGGGAGCGAAAATCCCAAGTTCGCCCCTCCCGTTCGTGAGGGCTGGATCCGCCAATGGTTGGTTTCAGCAATTTTCCCGGAATGGCCTGGTGGCAGCAACAAATAGAAACTCAGCACATGCTATACTTCCCGTGTTATGAAAGTGAGGCAAGTAATATGGGTTTATTTTCTTGCGAGAGCTCAACAAAATAACAGCCAACAGTCTTCGGCTATTGAATGGTGAACAATGCTCCAATTGAAATTTACTTAACATTTTGGTCTGAAGTCATAACTTCAATTAACAGGCGCAGAGTATAGAAATACTTAACTAGAAACCATCATTCTGTAAAATAACTAAAATTAAAACCATAAAAAAAACCTAACCTATGCCCATCGCTCAATAGTAGGCGACTGACAGCTGTTATTTCAATGTGTCCCGACCAAGCTGAAGCTGGAGAATTGGAACAAAGAATACTACAATCAGAACAGAAACTTCAATTGATAATGAACAATTTAATACTTTGGGTAATTTTAGGTCCGCCATGTTGGAAAGTGAACATTTTCAGTAATTTTTGGCAACCAGCCAAGTAGTGATCTGTTGAACGTTGGCCCCGATTACAATTATCACCTTGAAAAGCACGACTGCCATATTGAAAAGTGAGAGGGCATGAATGCCAGTTCGTGCAGTAAAATTCCAAAGCTTGTTTCCATTGGATCTCACTGGAGTTTCCGATCTGATGTAGTATTCTATGAATGGACACCTGTTGTAAGTTTTGCGCTGGATCTGTATGTCTCTACCTAGCGGCCACCGCCACTTACAATATGCTTCACAGTGTATGTTTCCGATCGAAACAGCAGACCTAGGAGTCAAATCAAATCTAAAGTAAAAAACTTTAAGTTAAAGAGTGCCTTACCTCCCACATCCAATCAGCGACAATCTTCCTCATTTCCGGGGTTATCTGCAGCTGAATAGTCCCGAAATAATTAGTTAAGGAGGAGTAACAGGCATCATCCTTGAGTAAATTTTCTAAAACCCTGTCGTCGTTTAGTAAAGTAGGATCAAGGTAAGCTTTTACTTCATCCGGAAAAACTCCATTTTCACAGCAGAGTAAGTCCATAGAGGACATTATTAAACAAAGAATACTAAATTGTATTGATATATGTGGAAATTAACATATATCAATGAAAATCAAACACACGAAGCAAAACACAGGTTAAAATTCGAACGCACTGACGACGAATACGAAACAGTAATAAAAAACTTCGAACAATTATGAACCAAAAACACGACACAAACACTGTTTTTTACAATTTATTTTTTTTAGGTTAAGTTAGAAATTACCCGAGAGTGAATTTAATTAATTTGAAAGTAACCACCAATTGAAACCTAGATGTCTACTAATGAATGAGTATAAGCTGTGCACACGAGGTTTCCGAAAATAACAATTAACGTGTTTTGTAGGATTATAGAAACTTTCGTTATGAGACATTCAAAATAGTCTCAATGAAATCGTAAAAGCAACGTGAGGAAAAAGATCACAGCGACAGCTCAATGAAAGCACCACTCGCTCCAGCTGAACATGAGCTGAACACTGCGATCGAGATTGTGCCGTGTGCGTTGGCGCGGCGGTGGCAGTAAACAGTTTCGCTGGAGTCGAGCAGGCAGCGCACCAGTAGTAAAAAAAGAAGTAAAAGAAGACCAAGTGCTGCGATACAGTGCTGCCGTTAACCTCATTTTCCATGTCAACATTCCCATTTCCACCCCTTGCCTTTGTCGATAACCCCCCCCCCCAAATCCCCTTCCTATTTACATACAGGGCGAAAGCAAAGAGTAAACAAGAATCGCAATTGAATGGAAGGCCTGCGTGGTCAACGTAGATAAGGGATCCGAACGCGGGCTGGCCTGGGCTGGCCTCTGATTGGCTGCAACGGGTGGAGCAAAAATGACTCGGGGTATAGGGAAAATAACACGGGATTTTCGTTCCGGGGCGTTTATCTCGAAACCTAAGCAAAATCGTACCTAAACAATTTATACGAGTCGATTCAGCAGATTTTTCCAAACAATTTGATAGGTCATAAGTGCCACTTTATTGCAAATTCGAAAAGACTGTTTCAGTTTAAAAGTACGCACAATAGTGTGATTACATGCTTGGCGTGTGTTCGAGCAGTGTTTGAGTAACTCACTATTGTGCGTACTTTTAAACTGAAACAGTCTTTTCGAATTTGCAATAAAGTGGCACTTATGACCTATCAAATTGTTTGGAAAAATGTGCTGAATCGACTCGTATAAATTGTTTAGGTACGATTTTGCTTAGGTTTCGAGATAAACGCCCCGGAACGAAAATCCCGTGTTATTTTCCCTATACCCCGAGTCATTTTTGCTCCACCCGTTGCAGCCAATCAGAGGCCAGCCCGCGTTCGGATCCCTTATCTACGTTGACCACGCAGGCCTTCCATTCAATTGCGACTCTTGTTTACTCTTTGGGCGAAAGACTTATATCTGGATAACCTGCTATCTCGAGAACGACTGAAGATGAAAAAGTATTTTGAAAACGACGGGATTTTTTGGAAGGGTTTTGCCCCCCCCCCTTCCGTGGAGGGGGGTTAGGGGGGGGGTCAACTCAAAATTTTCTAATTGCGACCCCTATTTTGTGATATTCATATTGTCTGTAAAGGCAAACAATTCTAATACTTTTAACGCAAATTGAAGGTCAATATCGTTTATTGTTGCCGATACTGTTCGATGTATCGCCGATACATCGAAGGTCAAAGTTCAATTTGGACCCATCTTCAAAAAATCATTACTCCTCTTTGAGAAGTACGGATTTAAAAAAACTACTTGTCCAAAATACTCAAGTTCTTTTCAGAAAAAATTATGGCCGTGATAGAAAGGTCAAATTTGGTTTCAAAGCCCGTAACAATTTGTAACATTTTGCATCTCTGAGGTGGGGGTGTTATCTCAAAAATTCCGAAAGACGACCCTTATCAAGTGACACATTGATCAAAAGGACATACAAAACTGAGCTTTTTTGCGTATAAATCGGAAGATATAGATAGTAGATAGTTCTTCGTATTCGAGATATCGTACTACCTAATAAGTCGAACTTTGACATTCAATAACTCGATAGCAAAGAACAATATCCACCTCCAATTTCAGCAAAAATGCTCAGTTTTTTTTATGCATTTTCGATCACTGTGATCAATGTATCACTTGGTAGGGGTCGTCCTGAAAGTTTTGAGTTACACCCCCCTCCGCCCCCGAGAGCATTTCCGGATACAGGGACTGGCTCAGGAGGCGATCGCCCCTCCCGTTAGGCCGGCAAAATGGGAAAAGAGGGAGGAGGAAGGGATAAAGTAAGAGCGAAAAAATAAAAAGGGGGTCACTAATTTTGTTTTCGCGAGGGCTGGATCCGCCACTGCCCGAGAGGCAAAACTGTTAAAAAATGTTGGGGGCTCTGAAATCCGACGAAAGGTCAAGCAGTAACAGATCCGGAATCTTATTTTCATTGAGTATGAGTTACTGAAGGACCAAACTATTTTACATCCTTGCAGTCCACGGTGGATCGAGTCAATGGGGAGCATCGGACATTTGGCTGTGTGACTCTTAAATATCACGATAACCAGTGAAAGACACATCAAACCTACTCAATTTTTCACGAGAATTTCGATTTTTTTACTTTCATGGGCCTAAAGTTACTGCCGTGCCTATAAATGTCTCATTTTCAATCTAAGAAGGTGTTAATAAAAACTACTATATTCTGCGAATTTTTGCGAGTGAACAAAAGATTAGATACGTTGTAGTTTGAGCAACTGTTGTTGCCTAAGGCTTAGTACTAGTTTATAGACATTTTTCAGATTACATGGGTTCAAATAATTGTGGGGGAGGGGGGGGGAGACAATCTTAAGATAAATGCAAGTGTAGACAAATATACAACTAATACAAGTTTCTTCTTATATTCACTGACTTTTTTAGGTGAGATTATCCTAAGTATGTACTCAACTTTTACACCACTTACATACTACCTAACCTCACCTGACCTAACCTAAAAAAAAAAAAAAAAAAAAAAAAAAAAAAAAAAAAAAAAAAAAAATTGAAAAAAACAATAAACCAAAAATAGCAATATTCATTCGGGCTTTAAGTGATAGTTTGTGACTGATTAAGTATAATCTTCAGAACACGTACAAAAATACAAAAACAATAACAAAAACAACAACAATAATTAAAAAACGAAAAAAAGTAGTGTTCCTTATTTTGAAAGATGAATGAATGATGTTTGAAAGGCGAATCATTCCGAAGTGAAAAAAGATTCTGAAAAAGGAATAGATAACCAACTAAAGTAGTAGGTAACAATAATCAAGGTATCGCCATTCATTCTTGCGTTTTTTGTTTGTTTGTTTGTTTTTTTTTTTTACATCAATAACATTTAATTTAAAACGCATTTAGATGAGTCAATATGGCAACAGCGCAGTAGTGAGCTACAAATTGTCGTTCCATCATACACAGAGAAAAATAGCGACTTCAATCAAATTTTCGCCAAAAGAGTAATTTCCATTTTCCATGTGGGTAAATGAATTTATGAAGAGGGCTATAAGACTTGAACACCCCCCCCCCACCCGACCACTCATTATTTATGGTTACAAACCCCATTTATTCGCCTTAAAGAAAAGCTTTTCCAACCACCATCACCTCTAAAAAGATAGCTGCTCACCAAAATGCATCTGTCATCAAACCATACCACCAGTCTAGGGTGATTAGTATTTTCACGAAAATAGTCATTCAAAAATTTCCACTTTTAGCCCTCTAACTTCAGGATCCGCAAACTTCCGCAAGATGTTTGACAAGATATGAGTTCCAGGGGGGGTTAGGAGTCAGGAGATGTGTCGCTTCATTGCAAGTTTGCGCGAGTTTTATACTAAAACCTCAGTTATTCCTGAAAAAATGGCTTTTTTCAAGGTCCTCCAATAATGCGCTCTACTGAGTCGAAAATTGCAAATAAAAAAAGGATAATAAGCTTTTCTTGAAACTAAAGTGACCCTCAATCAGCTCCAAGTATAATAATTGCAAACACGAATCAATTATTTATAGTATTTTGCATTTGAAGTCGCGGAAGTAGAGGTCAGATTTTCGTAAAATTTATTCTTCCTCAAAAATACAAACTTTGAAGTACCATCACTGCCAGAAAAAGTGCCTTAAATTAAATTGTGCACACGTTTTTGGGACCCCTGAAGGCCCTAGAATAAGATTCTTTTGTCAGAAGTTGAATTTTTAAACCTCCATTTTTGCCCAAATGTCCGGTGCTTAGCATTGACTCGATCCAACGTGCGCGGTCTAGCATGCAGATATAATAATCGGTGATTACTTGCAGGGAGTTATAAAAGCCCTTGCAACCACGCTTAATTATACGCACCATTCAGCGTCTTTCGAGGGACCGTCAAACCGCGAAATTATTTGGTCTTTGGGGTAGGATCAAGTTGGTGAATGCATTATAGACACCATGCACATGACTGACATGGCTCTCGAATGTGGCAACGGAAAATTCGGACTTGACTTGAACTGGCATATTCTCACTTTCATACGTCGGGAACAAAAAACTTCTTCCATCCAATTTTGAAACCATGTTAAAACTTGCCAAGGAGATCATGAATGAAATTCATGTTAAACATTTGGAGCATTGCGCAACGTTCACAATTTGCCTGAATTTGTAGTCGGCGCTTTGTTAAAAAACGGGTTTGTTCAAACTTCAGGAGGCTCTAGCTTCGGGAAGAGGTCCATTTTCAGGCTTATGTTTAATGTCTATGGTAGAAAAAAGTCTTGATTTTACCTCTTAAATTTGCGTGGGGAGAGTGACGTGGATTATAGTCAAACCTTGTATATTCTTCCAGTTCCAATCATGAAAGCTGTGAGCAGCTGTAGGAACTGTATGAGCTCGTCATCTCCATTGGCAGATCCAGCCCTCGCGAACGGGGGGGGGGGAGAGAGAACTCGGAATTTTTGCCTCCCAAAGGGCGGAGACCCCCTTTTGCTCTTTTCTCTCTTCCTGTCCCCTTTCCTCCCTCTTTTCCCCCCTTTTTTGGCCGAACGGGGGGGGGCGATAGCCCTCCCCCCTGTATCCGCCAATCCTTGTCATCTCTCACGTTTTATATCATCTTACCATTTCTGATTACGCAATACCGACCGGCAGTGACGCGAAATCTCTGCAATTACTCAAATCTATAATGTTTGCGACATTCGCATTTGTTGAAATGTCCACGATTATTATCTTACATTACAGCTTTTGTCGGCTTTCAGGAATGGGTGGGCTCCCCAACATGAATTTGTTTTTATGAATTACACCCCTAAGGATCGTAGGGGTGCTGAGTTATGTTGGAACCAAATGAAGTTATACAGAAATTAAATAAATAAAAAAAAATTGAAAACTTTGCGCAGGGAAAATCCCTCCACCCACTTTCCTAAAAAATAAGTTTATTAGATTGGAAAATCTTACAGATGTTACGCTCATTTGATATGCTTTATAGCTCTACTCGATGACGGGCAAACATGTTGCTGTTACGAGAATTCCTTCTCGCCTAGATGAAGACTTGCTGACACGCATGCACACATACTATGATTATATTTTTTTATTAGGGAGGGGTGAGAGGGAGGACAATGAAATCATGAAAATGAAATGCTAAGAATTAATGAGTGGAAATTAATAGTTTTATTCTCAGTCCTTTCAGAAACAAACTGTGCGCCTCTCTCAAGTCTCAGAATACATTTCTGGATACGTTGATATGGATACTGGATTATGTAACTATAAAAAAAAAAAGTGTTTCCTTTTTTCTCCCTTCCAACAGAAAAGCCACGACTTTTTAACTATTGATCCTGATTTTCACGCATTGTCTCTCCTATGTGACGAAGCAGATTTTGTTTTTGTTTGGTAAAATATGGAGTTGAAAGATTGGGTTTGATGTAAACTTTAGCTACAGAGTTGTGGATGGTAGATTTAAAAAAAAAGAATGGTGTAAAATCATGATATAATCACATTGAAAGTATCGGAAAGTCTCAAAATCTACTCACAAACTCATTGAATCCATTTAATAAAATTTGAAGATGGTGGTCGAACACGCGGATCTCAATGGGGGAGTCCCATCTAGTTGAAGCTTTCTCTACGAAGAATCACTTTTCTCAGCATAGAACGTTGCGATCAAATGAGACTCCCCCATTGTGTCCCACTTCGACCGTTGCGCCATCTTTGAATTTTATGAAACGAATTTATTTGAGAGCAGATTCTGGACTCTCCGATGGTTTCAATGTAATTTTTACGCGATTTTACGTTCGAATCGACCCTCCATATTACGGTGTAGCAAAAGTTTGCAAAAAAAAAAAAAAAAAAAAAAAAAAAAAAAAAAAAAACATTGTCATACTATTTGTTATGTGCGACGTACTTGCACCAATTAATTTTCAGATATCCATCGGTACTAGAGCAGGTTAACTGCCAGAAATTTCGACCAAAGGCAGCAAAATACCACAGTAATAATGATACATAAATAATTTAATTTTGGACGGAACAATCACTGAAGCTTTGTCTTCATTCTGATTAAACAAAATGTAACGATAACGGATAAAGAAGGATTTAAGCCGTAAAATACACCCAACATTGACAGAAAATTATACTAGGTATTGATAAGCATATAACTTTATTTTTAATTTCAATTCGTATGGACAGTGAACGCACACAATGGAAGTAAAGGCTACGATCTTGACAAAAAAACATACAACGGCAAAAAAATCTCTGTCTAACAGACACTACATCGTACTAGAGTCCCTTGATGGAAATATTGTATAGGGAGTACCGACACGAGCTCAACGAGTTGTGATTGGTCGTTGGTTTTAGGCTCTCACGGAGTCGAGCAGGAGTCGACGACATCGAAGGCTCCACACGAAAGGAGTCGATTCGTAGAGGAACGTATGGGAATGGACCGGAATGCCGGCAAATCCACCAGTCCACCACTGGTCCACTGTTGAACTTAACCTTCGAATTCGTTCAGGCAGTCGACTAAATCGACTCCTGTCAAAATGCATGAAGCGTCGTGTCGGTACTCCCTGTACAATATTTCCATTAAGGGACTCTACATCGTACGAACGAAGATATTGATTCGTGGAATTGAATGAGGCATCGCCTTCAATCTCTCGTATATGCAATAACAGGACCAAAGCGTAGGAATAGTTGCTTATCTTTGTGACGCGTGTAACATTGAAAATGTGATCTACACGGGGGCTGTAGCCCGCAATCCGCATGGCAATAGCAGTAGACAGTTTTGTTGATTATTATTCCTTCCTAACGTTTATTCTCATTGCATAAACTGTGAATTGAAGGCGAGCTCAACTGTTCCTTGACTGTTCCTTGTAAGTTATGAGCAATGATTACAAGTATAGTAAGAGCGTAAGACTCAAAAGACAAAAACTCCACGAGCACTTCCTTTCCCTGCGTCAGTGGCGTAGCCAGGAATTTTTCTAGGGAGGGGGGGGGGTCGAAGGTCCAAAAATTGTCAAGGGGGGAGGGGTCCAAAGATACTAATTTGGTCAAATTTGTCTGAAAACGCAAAAAATGGCATTTTTTAGGACAAATTTTGTTGTCTATGGGGAGGGGGGGGGGGGTCCAGATCTGGACCCCCCCTCCATTTGGCTACGCCACTGCCCTGCGTTCTTTCCTCGACGAGACGCGAGACTTTCACCAACGAGCTCTGCCTTCATGCAGAGTGGCGTGGTTTTTCTATTTTCTCCCCTTACAATTATTTTGTCCGTTAACAATTTTGATTCAATAAACGCTGCGATGAACTATTCTCCGTCCACTATATATTTGTGTTGGCTTCCAAATAAAATCTATTAAATTCATGTACAAAGGCAAATGCACATGCAGTATTACACCAACTCTAGCACACAAGAATTATAAAGACCTATGCCATTTAAATGAGCCAACTTTCCTTATGTGATTTCATATGTATGTGAGTCTTTTTTCTTTTTCTTTCTTTCTTTTTTTTTCACTTTCTCAAATCTCAGTACCCATAGGGTAGAGAAAGTATTGTAATTTGGAATTCCACGAGTTGCATCGGATGGTGGCCAGCGGCGGCTCGTGCAATGTGGCAACAATGGATTTCCTCCATTTAAAACTGTGTAAAATAATCGATTACTTGGTGAGGCGTAGCGCCTCACCTAGTATCGATCTTTTTGCATACGTTTAAATGGCAAAAGTGCACGGTTGCCAGATTGCACGAGCCGCCGCTGATGGTGGCAGCTCGTCAGATACTACGCTCAGCTAGGGAAACTATTTTTTCAAAGATCCTTATGAAAATAGACCGTTTTAGAGTGACGTCAAGAAAAAAAAATTGGATCAAAACAAATTTTCTATCTTACTCACTCACACATGGTTGCCCGTAAGAAATCGGATCCACATTTTCAAATGGAAATTCATGCAAGTAAATAAGTGATTTCCGCAGATTTTATTGCATCAACAGATTCCACGTGCCTCAAAAAATATAAAACTACGCTTCAATATTTTTTGTTTTCTGTTTTGTTTTCTGTTTTTTTTTCTTTTTTTTCTTTCTTTTAACAACATCGTGCATTAACTTCCAATGGAAGGAAGCCCTATGTTCAATGTTTCTTATGACCGCTGAATTCTAGGTTATGGGCTCATTGTCACCACGACGCTATGTGTCATGAGAAAGTTTCGAGACGAAGAGAGGTATGGATGATTGAGTATTCTTGAGTGTCATATGGCGTGATATGCCCATTAGAGACGGTGATTAAAACAAGGACAAAACATGGGACTTGTTTCAATGTAATTATGATTGTAAATTCACTTGAGATCTTTCAAGAATTAAGTTGCTGTGAAAAGATACTTTAAATTACGTGGAATCCATCGATAAAATAAAATTTGAGAAAACGGGTTGTTTACTAGCATGACTTTGCATTCGAGATTTTGGATCTAATTGCGTATGGGTATAATATATCACGAGAACAAGTATGAGATATATTATTTGGCTCCAATTTTGATTGAGACTTCACCTTTAAAACGGTTTATTTAATGGCAGAATCAATTCCTAACGACTAAACGCCATATCAAACTAATCTCCCTTAATTTGTTCGTCATCTCCGATCGAAACTCCAAAACGTTTGGGAAAACCCTCTTCCTAAGCTCATAGATTCAACATGATTACGTGTTGAACGGAAATCGCTACCGAACGCATATGCCGAATGGTTGAATGTCTATGGGAGCCGAACGCCAAGACCCCCAATGGTGAGCTAGTATCAGGCAGGGAAGACGCTGAGATCTTAGGCGGATAGCCAGTTTCCGGTGCGCGGTATAAAAATTATGAAATTTCTAGGTGGCCTTCCAAGGTCCTACTAGGAACTGATCTAGATATATGTTTAGCACCTATTCATTCCTTCCTGCGTTCTTAATTTTCCACTTTCAGTCAGAGTAGCAAAGCGTGAAATTTGGCAGCGTTGCACTATGTTTATTCAAAACCATGAAAAAGATCAAACTATCGGGTTTCGATTAACCCCTTCGAATTCGACCTTTTCCATGGATTTAGACACAGCCTTGGCCGTGATGTAGTTTTAACAAATGCGATGTTCCCTAATTAGCAAGCTATACGCCACTGATTTCAGACAGCTAGATTTGACTTTCGTGCCTATCAGAGTCAAAAATCGTCAACCGAGAAACAAAATCGATTGTTTGCATAAACATAGATGGACGGTTATATTTAGCTCTTGTTCGTTTTCAATTATTTTTCAGTGAAAGGAGCAAAAAAAAAAAAAAAATAGACGATTATGGCAACTGAATAATTTTTTTGGATACAAAGATTATAAATCGAACTATGGACTGATTGTTCTATGAACAGATTCGACTTTTGATGGTTGCTGCACAAGTAAAATGTTAACTTATAACCAAACCTCACCATCATGAAAGGCAATATTTGAGTGCGCGGGACGCGGGTAAGGATTGTGTATCAATTATGTTAATCCGGGGGGGGGGGAGAAGGAGAAGGTACTTTGAAATTTCAAAATAAATTAATTGTTTCCCTCGATCAGATTTAATCGGGATTTGGCAAGCCGGAGTAACACGCGGTAGGTTCAGTTGATATTTTAAGCGCTAAGAAGACGGAGAACAACTCCAGCATAGGAACTGACGAAGCGACAATGGTGGAGAGAGGAGAGCTATATAGGGGTGATGAGACGAATACGGGGAACTTGAGGAAATGGAGAAGAAAGGGAGAGGGAAAATGTATAGTGGGAACGGCCGAGTCTCTGATTCATTCAGCTGCTTTCTGAGAAATAAGCTGGCGAAGGACTAAAGTTAGCACAATCGCCTTCAATTTCGAGGGTATGCAATAACACTGTCATCGAGTACGATAAGTTACCTATCCAGCGCCTTGCAAGATAGCGGAATAAGCGGCTGGAAGAATTTGTGCTGCACTGCAGTCCCCAACCTAAATGAAAGGTATCTTCGTTTGCTGCCGGGTTTACCTCGCGTCGTAGTGAAAAAATGAAAGAGATCGAAAATCTTTATCAGGGTCTTCTCCGTTGACTTCTTTCAAAACGTTTTGAAAATTCTCATCGGCAACATAAAATGTTTGCCGTCAAATGCTCAAGTATCAGAAAAGTACATACAGGCTGATTTTATGAATATATTAATGGCTTTAATGAATTTTGCATTTTAATATATGATTTTTGTCAAGTTGGAGTGAAATCTTATTGATATATAGGTATAGCCAAAATTTTAAAAAAGTAATTTTTTTTTCCAAACTTTGAAAAATCGTAGCTCAAAGGAGATTCATTTTAAGATCCATATCTTTATAGGAAAAAATGGTCTTATTTTGACTTGGAAAATCGGCTCCAGAATTTCCTATGACGTTAAACCTGAGACATTCTGTATAAAGTGGAGAAAATTTAAATATGTTGTTATATTTTTATCACGATTCGATCTTTATTAAACGAAATTCCGCTGTTTGAAAATGTCGTTTCATAGCGTCAATCTTTGTCACAGAGGTTGGCCCATCTCCCACAAGGAGTAAGCTCACTTTTAAAAAATCAAAAAACAAAATAAAAACGAAAACACATACACACACAAAACCCATAGTAGACATGAATATTTGGTCAGGGACGACAGTCTTAGGTTTCGGATTTCGAATTACCCCTTTATGGAAATCTCCTATTATTACTGCCCTACGCCACCATTACGATGGCGCAAATAAAATCGTTTATCGAGTTTAGAAGTGAATTTCGGAGGTTTTTAGTGCTGTCATCTTTGTATTTGTGGAGGTTTTTACATCAGACCCGACTATTAATATTAAATCGCTTGTAGCAAAAGTGTGCAACAGCCCTATTGTTAAAGAGTGCTTGTTGATAGTATTTTATAAAAGTACTCATTGATTTATATGTTATCATGAGACGGCAACATGTTGAATGAAAGCTCGCGCGCAAAGACATGCAATTGGAGATTCGTGAAAATTAAATGGATAAGGAAAGTTTTTAAGTTTTCAAGTTAGAAAGCGCGCACAAGATGTAGGTACTACTACCTGTCATTTGTCAATGACTGAGAGCAAAAACATGTACTTACAGCAAACGAGGTTTTATACGTGTAGTGTTTGTAAATAGTGAAATGTATAGTTAAGTAAGGTCTAATCCGTGTTGCCAGATCGAGGGTAAAAAGCCGTATCGTCCCCATTTAAAAATATGTAAAACATATGGCTTTTCCACCCCAATCTGGCAACACTGGGTCTAATGTAACATAGAGCAATGTAAATATTGTCAATGATGAGCAAGTCAGTCGTGTAATGTCGCGTATCCAAGAATAAGAATATGTTATATCGTCTCGTAAAAACACTGTATTCGTGTGTTATTCAATTACTATACAATTTCTCAACTAAAGAATTCCAAAGATACTACACTACTTGATTCGTGGAAGTTAAAAAAAATCGTGTCGTGGACATTGGACAAGCCCAAGCATATTTTTTTAGTGCCTGTAATTATCTGCTCTAGAAGAATTTGCAAATGCTTTTGAAAACACTTACTGTTACAACAAACCTAGGTTATCAATGATCCGTGTACTATTTGTTTCAGCTAGAAATTATTCATCAATTTATCGTGGTTGAAAATATGTGCCAGGGGCTAATTCAATAATTTTGAAAGTTTTTGTCATTTTCATGGGAGAAAAAAACCTTTCAACTCTTCGAAGAGTGTTTTAACCCTTTCAAGAATCACTCCTTGAAAGTTCCTGAAAGTCGCCCTGCTGACTTTTTGTATTCAGTTTCAATTTAAAATGCTCGGAGGCTACAATATTCATTTCAAACAGTTTTTTTTCGCTTCTTTCTATACCGTATTTTCATTGAATATTCCAGATTCCTCTTATTCTTCAACGAAAAATCTCGACTTTATATCCAAGGTTTGTAATGACACGCTAAAATTTTCTAATCTTCCTCTCCTCTACATCTGGAATTGGAACCAACATTTCCCGATGTCTCCGTTCATTCAGTTAATGCACGAAAATTTAATTTCAACAGTGTCGATCGATCATCACAGATTTTTGAAAGAAATTGGAAACCACAATCGTGTCAAAAATATACTGATTGTGTTGAACGATTTGGAGGATATAATTGGTATAATTCGAGACCTCGCAGACGACGAGAACACAAATGAAATGAAAGTTTTCAACAAAAGTATTTTAAATCGTGAAATTGCTTTGCCGTATCCAGAGAAACCAAAAGAAGATACTTTAGGTCAGTGTAACTATCGTCCATTTAATTACGCGAATACATATAGGTACTTGCCATTTTTACCTGGCCAGTGACAATAAGTCCGTATCAAATACAGTAACCCGCAGCAAATCAGTTCGTCCAGTCCGAAGTTTGTACGGCAATCGTATATTTAACGGTGAAAATTATTTGATTTTTTATGTTCACAAGGAAAAAGATGGCAACGCGAATAGGATCTTTCCAAACTTAAGGAACGGGTTGGCGAAAAATCGACCATAAACATTCGTAACTAACAAATCTTCGATTTTTGACGTCCGATCGATTTTCAGGTTCATGTGGCGAAAATTTCGGAGTCTTTGAGTATTCATTTGTCCCGGTGAGAGGATCTGCTACAGTTACAATCCTTTTTCGGAAAATATCATGCAATTCAGAAGCAAGGAAAGCAAGTACTTTGGCAGTTCAGGTTTCTCAATGGACAGTAAAAATTTAACTGTTTTATACGTTAGTCCTTATTTAAATTTATTCGACGGTTTCCTCTCAAGCGTTTGGATGCAGGAAGAATTCTTCCATCACCTACTTAAAAATCATGTCGTGAGATATTTAAATTGCTCTTTGAATATTTATTCCTTTTCTATGATGTCTGGTGAAGCTGAGTTCCGTTCAGCTCTCACCTCAGAAGGGTTAATTGAAAAATTTGATCTGATTGTGTTTGGAGCCGGAGTAAGAATATCTGAGCCTTCTAATTATGACTATTCGACAGCTATTGACACGGCTTCAATGATTTTTATCGCGCCCCGAGTTGGTTTCTGGCCTCAATTATTAGTTGTGTTCAAAAGCTTCTCTCCTTCTGTGTGGATGATGGTTTTGCTTGTGTCTGCGTTAAGTATTTTCGTACATCGTCTGTTCAAATACTGGGCTACGACGTCCTTTCGATTCTTTTTCAACGAAAGCGAGCTGACGAGTTACGAACATTTTCCTCATCTACGGAGTGTCTATTGCTACTATTTATGCGTTTGTCAACAGAGGTTACTTTTAAGTCGCTTGCAAAGTGGCAAAATCCTCTTCATAACCATGACCTTTTCAACATTGATTTTGGCTACCCTCCTTCAGAGCGAGATGATGACATTGTTAAGCAGGAGGGTTCGATACTCCGATATTGATACTATTGAAGATGTAGAAAGATCAGACTTACAAATACAATCGTCCGACTTGGAGAAAGATCGTGCTTTATTTGGAACAGAATATCCATCAATCAACGAAAGACTTACTGATACATTTCACAATTTGCATAGATTGTTCGATGGATTCATTCACTTTATTGTCGACAAATCATATAATGAAAGCGGTACGGCGGCAGTGGTAACCATGTATCGCAATAATGATAATATGCAGGACCTGGTGCTTAAACTCCAAGAAAAACAATACGAAATAAAAACAACAGACGCTTTCTTGTGCTTAATCCCTTTTCAGTTGAATCGTATAACTATGGACGCATTATTCTTAAATTCTATTTCTATCCTAAAAATCTTGACGAGCAGGAGCATGAACAGCGCTACGTTCGTGACAGTGTCATGACATTCCCGTTCTCTTACGCATTTCCAAAGTATTCTGTTTTTGCAAAAATATTCAGTGAACATATCCTCCGGTTAATAGACGTCGGTATTCTTAAACATTCGATAGATGAAGTAATTAATAAGCCCTTATTACACACTACGTTACAATCATTATACAAATGTAATTACATAGATGAAGTTAGACCTTTTACAATGGTTGACCTAGGAGCCTCGTTTACAGCTCTAACATGTGGCTTGATTTTAAGTTATCTCGTTTTTATAGTTGAGCTTTTGATTTCATCGGTTTCAGGAACCGTTTGAGGATTCATAGCAAAAAAAGGTATCTTCAACTGTCATCAACGGACATTTGCAAAAGTAGGTATATAGTCTTGGACAAGCAAGCATCCAAAATGATACAACGTGTCCCTGACATTCACCATCCATTAGTGTTAATTTTACTAATTTTTAGTGTTTTAGAATAATCCATTAGTGTTAATTTTACTAATTTTTAGTGTTTTAGAATAATCCATTAGTGTTAATTTTACTAATTTTTAGTGTTTTAGAATAATCCATTAGTGTTAATTTTACTAATTTTTAGTGTTTTAGAATAATACTCCGCCTATAATTTCACTTCATCATCGTTCTCGCATGTATTTTGAGACGCTGATTTCAAAAATGCTAGCACTTTTCTTTAAATTGGCCTAGATTTTACGTCAGTTCCAATTTACGTCTTCTTCGCAAAAAAATTTCAAACGTATGGAAAAAGTATGAGTTAATTTGAGTAAAAACTAAGGCCAAATTTGAAATCAGCGGCTCAAAAACGTTACAGTAATCGAGGTGAATAGAGAAAGAGGTGGTATCTTATGATGAGAAAACCTGGTTTTACATTCATGATGGCCGGGTAAACTATATGCAAATTTTATTTCGTGACCAGGTCACGTTTTAAGTACGTGACCAGGTTTCGAAAATCGGTAGGTGACCGAAATTTTATTATTCCGGTTACTTAAAAGTGGGCGGAGCCAAGCAACGTACGGTCATGTACGGTACCGTATCAAAAGGTGACCGGGAACCGCTTGGTTCCGAATTTCGAGACCTACCTTCCGAGGTGGGTTACGTGAAACGTGACCGGACGAGTATAGGTTAGGTTAGGAAGTAGGAGGGAATATTTGAATTTTGAATCGCCTTGTCTCTGATTGGCTCCCTTAAGTGACCGTGGTTTCGAAACTCTGGTCACGAAAGAAGTGTCCTGTGACCATTGGTCACGAAATACAATTTTGCTTATAAGACGTAAAAATCGTGTTGGACCCAAGGTTATATAGATTAAAGAGGTATGCTCATCTGACTTCGCGCCACAAATCCAGTGGCGCGCAGTTCAAAATCACCTCAGACAAGATGGCCGACAAAATCAGAAAACATTGGGCGATACTCGGAGTCGCCCGAGTGAGACGGCGTGTTTTCTACTTCTGTCAGCCATCTTGTCTGCAGTGATTTTGAACTGCGCGCCTCTGGGTTTGTGGCGCGAAGTCAGATGAGCATGCTTCTTTAATCTATAGACCTTGTCTTGGACCGTGAAAAACAAAGTGAAAAATTATAATCCCTCATAATCATGTTTATTTTTTTCAGAACCTTATATGTGTATACTTTTTTGTAAATCAAAATCATCGTTACCTAAGTAGTGAGTATAAGCAAAGGAGGTGCATTTTTGTATATTTTTGTAGATGTTACTGTTGCTGTGATTGCTGTGAATCTTTGAGAATTTTTAAAATTATGCTATTAAGCCATATTATGCTGTAGTCCACTGCCGATAGATCAAATGTCGGCTTTATCCCAAAAAAAAAAATATGTGAAAGCTGAATTTTGGTGTACACGTTCCTTATGGGGTGTACTTTCACCATAAAAAAGTCAACACCGAAATGTTCGCGGGTTTGCCAAATTAACCCAAAAATGTGGCCTCAAAATCGGTTTTTTCAAAATATCTCGAAAACCAGCGGGTTTTCGAAAAAAATACCTTAGTAATGGCTTGTAGAACATAAAATTTCCAACAAAAAAGATTCTATACAATTTTTTGATAAACCCCTTCGTATTCCCCGAAAACGCCATTTTCAATTTGCGTGATTTTAAAAAAAATCAAAAATCACACAAAAATCACTGCAAAATCGGATGTTTGGCAACGCTGGTCCCAGAAATTATTTTCGGAAAGAGCCACATAAGTACTTTACCACTAATATGCCTCATTATCATTGATTAGAGCTATATTCGACTTCTTAATGAGCCGTGAGCTCCTCCTAGACACACATTCGCCGCATCCCTTGAGAAACAAAAAATAAATGGCTTATTCATAGTATTTTGCTTTTCTGTTTGTTTTTTTTTTGGTTGACTGCTACAACTCAATGACATAATTCTTGAATAGATTATCAAAGTTACGTTAGTGTATCGAAAGCACGTGATGAAACGGAGGAGGAAAAATGGGGGGGGGGGGGGGGGGGCAACATTAGTTACAAGTAGATAGTTCTAAAGAATATTAGTTAACAATGATACACATGAAATACTCTAATTTTTCCTCTCAAAATGCTTGTTGCTATGTTTCCTCCCCTCTTGATCATCATATTTAAGCTTACAACCCCCCCCCCGCTTTCTGTTGAGTCGAACGTCACGTGAACGATCTCTTTGATGCAAAAAAATCAGTGAAGCACTATAAGCAAAGTTTGTGCCAGAGTTCGTTTCAATTTGGTACTTACGAACTGGCGATGGCGGCGCGTGCGATCTGGCAAAAATGAATTTAGTCCATTTAAAGTCATGAAAAGGATCAAAAAATGAGGATGCACAGTGCACTCCCTGGAATCAATATTTTTCATGGGTTTAAATGTACGAAATGCAACGTTGCCAGATTCTACACGCCACCAATGATTTAGCTTACGTATAATGCACCTACATTTCGTAATATTTGTTTTGTTTGTAATCTTTGCAACTGTTTGCTTATTCGAAGTATATTTGCGATCGCTAAAAGCAGTAAAAGTACTGCTTAAAGATTACGTAACTTTGGCTCGTATTTTGTTGAAACGAGCCATTTCGGGAGAAGTACCAATCTACTTTTTTTTTTTTTATTATTATTATTATTTTTGTTTTCCTTGTTTTCTTTATTTTTTGCCTGTGATCAAAAAAAACCATTTTAAAAAAAAGTATGAATTTATTATTTATAAGTCAGATTGAAGGTTTTAAAAATACTTTGAAATTTCAAATTTTGAGATTAGTTGTTATGTACAATTTTAGGAACTGATCAGTTTTTAAAATAGACGTCTTCGTTTAGAACCGAGTCCTTTTGATGTGCTCGGTTGCGGGTCGGCGATTTGATTGGTCACGTCTGCCTCTAAAGGGGGGCTCATCATCACACCAATCATCCATAAGCTCATCAATATCTTCTAATCCTGAAAGTGGATCATCGATATTTTTAGCTTCATAAGCATCTTCCATGTCAAATGCAGGCCCGTTTGTGCATGAGGTGCCAAGACAATTTAGGCAGGTGCTGGTGCATCTTAAGCCAGTTCTTCGGCAGCCGCAGGCGTTACTGCAACCTTTGGTGCAGCGGCAAAATTTTGATTGTAAGACTTTTTGGGGCGCAAGTCCGATAGTAGAATAAATAGGCGCTACATTTGGATATATGCGCCAACCCCAGTTTTCGGGCGGAAGTTCATAGCCTTGCCAAAGTTGAATTTGGTGAAAAACGCGATAACTGTGCAATTTTGCTGCATCATCCGTGGGCGGTAGTGAAAAAAACTGTTTCTTCTTGGCAGTAATAACGGTTTTTCGAAATGTTGTAAACCGATACTCGTTGAGGGAACTGACGTTTTTTGGGTGCATTCTATAGGCCCAAGAAAAATTTTGCACCGGCTTCACCGATAGAATTTTGTGTTGAGTCTCGAGATTTGAAAATTTCCGCTGCTACGGCAAGATCAGGGACCAAATAATGTTAGGTCCCGAGCGTAACTTACTCACGGTCACATGACCGTGCGTAAGCTTTCTGATTGGTCGAAACTGCACGCAAGATGCACGCAATTCAATGCTCGGGACCTAACATTATTTGGTCTCTGGCCGTTTTTCAAGTAGCGTACAAAAACTAATTTTTTCCCCTTTCCGTATACAGCAGATGTGCAGTCGCATCCTGAAAAAGCATGCACGACCAAGATATTTTTTTTTAAAGATAGGTTTATGATCGAGGCTTTGCGACGAAAATATTTTAGTTGATACTTTGCCTCTCCCGGGTTTCATGAACAAAATTTTACTGTTTTCCGGAGAAAGTGCTATTAAAAGTACGAGCAGGTCGATGTACTCCCCTACAACTATACATGGTTTACCGCTTTCAAAATTTGTGATTGCGTTGCGAATAATGGAAGGATCAGCATCTCCTTCAGCAACGACGAATGCAAAACCACCATTTTGTTGTGATTTTTTATATTCTTTAGAACTATCTACTTGTAACTAATGTTGCCTCCCCCCCCCCCCCCCCTTTTCCCCCTCCGTTTCATCACGTGCTTTCGATACACTAACGTAACTTTGATAATCTATTCAAGAATTATGTCATTGAGTTGTAGCAGTCAACCAAAAAAAAAACAAACAGAAAAGCAAAATACTATGAATAAGCCATTTATTTTTTGTTTCTCAAGGGATGCGGCGAATGTGTGTCTAGGAGGAGCTCACGGCTCATTAAGAAGTCGAATATAGCTCTAATCAATGATAATGAGGCATATTAGTGGTAAAGTACTTATGTGGCTCTTTCCGAAAATAATTTCTGGGACCAGCGTTGCCAAACATCCGATTTTGCAGTGATTTTTGTGTGATTTTTGATTTTTTTTAAAATCACGCAAATTGAAAATGGCGTTTTCGGGGAATACGAAGGGGGTTTTCAAAAAATTGTATAGAATCTTTTTTGTTGGAAATTTTATGTTCTACAAGCCATTTTTAAGGTATTTTTTTCGAAAACCCGCTGGTTTTTTAGATATTTTGAAAAAACCGATTTTGAGGCCACATTTTTGGGTTAATTTGGCAAACCCGCGAACATTTCGGTGTTGACTTTTTTATGGTGAAAGCACACCCCATAAGGAACGTGTACACCAAAATTCAGCTTTCACATATTTTTTTTTTGTTCAAAACCTATCGGCAACGGATTACTGCTTGTATTTAATTTTTTTTTCTTCCATTTGCCACTCGTTCATACAATCAGCCATTCGTTCCATTCAGTCATTCTTTCATCCTTCCATTCTTTCACCCTTTCATCCATTCTTGATAAGGCACCTTAATTATTTTTTCACTTTAATTTCCTTTTCAAGTTTAGCCAGTTCGAACCGAACACAGTGTTCCCGCGAGAACCACAAACCGAACCGAAATTTTTGTTTCTCCCTTTTTTTGCCATTTTTCACAAATGAGAGGAAGGGGGGGGGGGGGTGTTGACCCCCTCATGAACGGCCACTGATTTTGGTGCAAACCGCAGGTCGATATGGTTTTTTGTATTTGAGAGTATTGAAGATTAGAGTTCCATTTGGTCCCCTTTTTCAAAAGTTCACGACTTCCGTCTAAAAGTTGGTTGGGGCAAAAACCAAGACTTCAAGAAACTACTAATAAGAAGTTTTTTCATGAGAAGAAGAAGAAGAAGGAGAAGGAGAAGGAGAAGGAGAAGGAGAAGGAGAAGGAGAAGGAGAAGGAGAAGGAGAAGGAGAAGGAGAAGGAGAAGAAAACCATATACGGCTTTGGGATCAAACTAATGTGGGTTTTTGGTCCCTCAACATTTTTAAGGGGGGGGGGATCCTTGTTGGTCATACTGCCTTTTGTTTTGTGAAATTGTGATATGATTCGAGGGCGGGCGTAAACAATTGAGCATTTTAGCGAAAACCGAAGGTCGCGCCGCGATAGTGCTCTCTCTCACACTACCTCGTACTGGGAACAAACTGAGTGTTTAAGTGGTGCCGAGGTATAAGTCATTTCTGAAACCTCTTTTCATAATTTTTTGCAATTGCATTTAGCTCATTTTTTTTTGTCATTTTTATTTTTATTTTTTATGTATACATAAGTATTTATGGTCATGCTCTTGTTTATTTACCGTTTTGAAGTATTTTCTATGCGAAAGGGGTTTACTGGAGGATGTTGCTGATGTGATTGAAACAATCACCTCTGAAAATTCCATAAAATTCCTCGAACGTAAGTTAACCTATAGAATTTTGAACTTTAACATCAAAAACTGGCCACAAATTGAAATATTCAAAGTTTTAAAGTAAAAACTACAATTTTAACTATGTACCATGGTTCTTGACAATTGGAAAGAAAGCCTGGTTCTATGACCAGATTCTGACAGAAGTACCATGATTTTTCTGGTAAACGTGCTAGATGCTAGATAATAGATACATGTATGCCTCGGTTGACAGTGACAAATCGTCGTGCTTGTGGCAATATTCCTAGAATAAAGTTTTTTGTTTATTGTTATCAGGGTAGGGGTAAGGATTTTGAAAGTCCCAACCTCGAAAAAATGGGAAACTTTAAAGTATGCGGCGTCATACTTTTAGCTAAATCTCAACACAAATAACTTTAAAAAGTTCTTGAGCATGCAAAGTTCGCGGTAATTTTTAGGGGCGTGTGGGTAGTATTGGGAGTCAGGTAGTCGTCGGAAAAAGTTGGGCGTCACTAAAAAGAACAAAAATAAAAACAAAAATACCATCACAGCTCTTTGTTTGTACCTACCCGTAATTTGAATAAAAACAAAATGCCACTTTCTTCGATCCGGGAATAAATTTGTTGGGGTGAATTTTTATCAACAATTTTCCCGATTAAACGCATTTTTAAAAGGATCTTTGCAGCCTCGTTTGACATTTACCGTCGTCTCCAAAAAAAATCACGATGGGCCCCTGACTTTTATAATGATCAATGATTACCTACAGATGGTTCAAAATACGACTTTGCTTTTTTTTTTTTGTTTTTTTGTTTTTTTTTTTTTTTTTGTTGAAGGAACGGGATATCTCCTCCACAGTCAGGGGCGTAGCCAGAGATTTTTATGCCCGCGGCGGAAGTTGAAATATATGCCCCCCCACCCCCAATAATTGCAAGCCAGATATTACACCGATAGATGTTCGGAATTACACCCCCCCTCCCCCCGCTCTAAACTTAATTCTAATTCCATTTCTCTTTTTCTGATTGTTTGCGTTAGAAAATAATTGGGCTTTTTAACTTCGTGTTTTGCTTCGAAAAAAAATGTAAGAATTCGAGCTCCGGAGGAGGGGTGCATAGTTTTCGGAAGAGGTATAGGAAGCAGAACCAAGAGTATGAATATGCCTAATTCAAAGAGATATCGATCTTTGTGGAATCGGGCCCTGAAGACATATTTTCTTGGTATCGAAATGATAAAGTAGAGGAGGGCATCAATAGCTTTTTTTAATTTCTAGTGTTTCTTAAACAGTAATTATTATTTTTTCTTAAAATTAAAAAAAAAAATTAAAGGGGGAAACAAAGGGTTCTCAACCTCTTTTTCATTATATCCCTGTTATTTTCCCTTTAAATCCGTTTCCTCTCCTCTTTCTTCCTCTTTTCCTTTCCTCTTTTTTCCTCTTTTCCTTTCCTCTTTTTTCCTCTTTTCCTTTAACCTGAACCGTAGAAAATGATGCCCCCAGATTCGAGACTTGATGCCCGGGGCGGTCCGCCCCCCGCCCCTCTCTGGCTACACCACTGTCCACAGTACTTTTAAAGCATTCAATTTTTTTTGGCTTTTGGAAAATATAGGGTCTTCTTTCGAGTCTTGCCGCATTATTGTGGAGGCCCTACATGATTACCTCACTAAGTTACTGATGCGGATCCAGTCCACAAAGTGACTTAGTTAGGCATGACTCACAGTAGGCAGTTCGGGGGGGGGGGAGGGCTTTGGGGACCCAATCCGTCCTCACTTTTAAAAGAGTGCAAAAAAAAAACAAAAAAAAATCGTTTCTCCACTCCTGTAAAGAACCTCCTTTTTCATACAGTAAAGGGCTGAAAAATAGTGAAGAGCAAAGAAGAAAAAAAAGCCTATAGCATTTCAAGCTCCCTTTCTACCCTCTTTTGAACCCACGGGGCCATTACTCATTTTTTTGGTGCCCTGAAATTTCTTCTGAAAAATCTATCTTTTCTAAGAAAGAACTCCGAGGGGTTGGCCCCCTAGGCCCCCTAGCTGCCTAGTGATGGGATCTGCTGACTGCCTCCATCTCCGGATGTCATACCCCCGCCACGTCCCACGGTCCTGAGAGAGGTTTTCCTGTTACGCCTATTAGAGGGCTCAATTGCATATTTCAGGGAAGGGGGAGGGGTGCATTCATATCCCATTCGTGCATTCTCGAGGATGATTTTTTTTCACTATTAGGCAACCGCACACGTGAGTTTGCCTTGATATTTAAAATTTGGGTTCAAAAGCCTTTGTCCTTTCACTGACAGGACGCACCGCGACGCAAGGATGAACATGCTCGGATTCCACTAATTTTAGGTTATCCGCCTGTCCTGTATATCAGTCATACACACCTACTTATCGCGTACGTTAAATGTTTTGTCACTTGGATATGCATCGTCAGACGTACCTACACAGTTTTTTAAGTAAATTCCAAAAACCTTATCAGGTATCGGGTATCTCTCAGGTATCTGACTTATTGCGGAAGGTCTTGTGCCTAATCTCGTGGATAATACACGACGACGGTATTTTTGTAATGCTAGCACCTAGCAGGCAGTGTGTAGAGTTGGGCAAACCGCCGTTTTCGATTAAATAATCGAATATTTTGCAACGTAATCGAGTTCAATTTTAGCAGTAGGTAATCAGGCGTGCCGAATTGTCAATTTCAATGAACCTACAATGTTACCTATTTGATAAACAAAAATTATTTGTTTCGTCTTAATTAAGTAGGTATAGTTGATTTCATCGAAATTGGTGTAGCTTGTTTACCGCTAAAATCCATTTCGGTTGCCATTCAGGTGCACGGTAGTGCACCAGTCGCAATCGGTTTACGCCGCGCCGTGAGTCTGTTGTTTTTAGTGTCGAGCCCCCTCTGTCACGACTCACGGTCATGTGGATCAAATGCTTGCCCCCCTCCCCCCTTACGACACCCTTGAGCTTTTTTACTCCGTCCGTCCTCAATTGGTGGCATTATTTATTCAGTGAATATTCTAGGATATTCTGACGAATTCGCATCATTTCAGAATTTCCAGAGAATATACTAGGAATACCATTTCCAAATTCTTCTAGCAATATTATTCAAATTAGAATGTTAACTAAATATTTCATGATTATATGGTGAGCGGATTTTTATTAGGATATTATCTGAATATTCAAAGTCTTTGTGACATGACGTGGCGTTAAAGTCTCCGAGCGTTTCTCATCTCATGTTGCATAACTGTCGGATTGAAGGCGCGTGGCACACGCTATCATTTTTCTTTTCTATTTTTTTTTTTTATAATTTTTTTTCTCAATTTTTTCTAACATCTTGCACTGTCGTAAATTTGATTCTTTTCAGTTTCTTTCCATACGTTTTTGTAATGAGCTACCTCCTCACCTATTTCTTGTAACTTCCGGTTCTCAAAACTCGAAATAAAGATTTAACTACTAATACTTAGATGTACTTACCTATCTAGTAGGTAGACAGTCTTTCGCCATTGGCAAATCTTACATCCCAGGATCCACTATTGACCACCTGCAAAATTTCATTCAATAATCTGCTGCTGTTCAAAAAATATCAAGAGCAGACTTTTGATATTATGAAAATGGATGCCTGACAAGGATGGCAACATTATTTTGGTGTGGGCATTGTGTGTGGCATTGTTATATGCTTTCGAGGGGTCACAGTTCGATTTTGATCAACTCTCAAAACTTTCCAACTGACTTTCAGAAAAATTTCAAAATTTCACCGAACCCCATTTTCAAGTTTGAGGTATAGTTTCTGCAATAAAACCAACCAAAAATTAGTTTCAAGGCTGTAAAAGCTTTTGAAATACTTTCCTTGAAACTGGTCTCAAAGAGCCTCCCTAAAATTAGCCCCTTCTTGGGCCCTCAAAATCCTTGATCAAATATGCTGCTAATTAATTGTACCAGTGACCACATACTCAGGGAAAAATTGCAGTTTGAAAATTGATAATTTTTCAAAACATAGAAAATATTTGATTTTCAAGGGAGCATAAGCGCCTAAGGAGTTTAGGGGGTCAAAAATCAAAATTTTTCTACATTTCAGGAGGATATTGATTGATTTTTATCAAAAATGGTCATGAAGATTGTTTTGGCGTCTACTTTTCATTTGTGGAGTCAAAAACTGTCCAAAACAGGGCTGCCAAAACGCGTATAATCGTATCCTTGGCGTATAATTTGATGTGAAAAAAAGAATCTTTTTGCGTATCTTTTAAAATTTGGCGAACAACTTTTTTCTTCCCCGTGTTAAAGCATAGGAGTTGGGCGTATCCTTGTAGTTGCAGGATACGATTATACGAATTAGCGTATCTTTTGAAATTGGTTCACGGCAGCCCTGGTCCAAAACCACTTTTAAGGGGGTCAAGGGGAAAATGTTATTTTTTCAAAAACATTCCCCTAAACTTGATTTTACACATTTGGCTCCAGAAATGAAAAATACACTATAAAAATTGAAGCATATCTGTGCACAGATATGCTATAAAGTTCATTTCTAGGGGGGCACTTTAGGGGGCCATATCTCGGAAAATGTTTGTGTACTCTAATTTTTCCCAGAGTATCAGGTCACCATAAGGATTAATTTGAGGCACAATTGGTCAAAGATTTTGAGAACCCAAAAAGGGGCTAATAAAGGCATGTTTTTAGGTAGGCTCCTATAATTTTGGGTAAGACTGTTCATTGTTTATCGTACTAAAGTACTTGCAGTGCTTGCACGCATCAAAATATCTACTAGCAATTCAAACTGCCAGTTTCCTATTTTAATTATTGCCCAGCTTTGAAAATTGGCAGTGCTTGTGAGCTTATTTTAAGGGAGTAAAATGACAAGGAAAATAGAGGCTTTGAGTATTTTGAATATTTTTTATTTTCTCCTTTCATTTTGGCGATGGTATACAACTTAAAAAATAATCTTCACAGAAGAATAAAAAGGAAGCAAAGAGAGATGGATTGACAAAACTTGATTAATTAATAAGTAAGTTCAAGAGGAAAAAAATTCTTCTGATGATAAATGTAAAAGATACTAATTAAAATTGCTAATATTTAAAATCGTTCGTCATATAAATAATTTTTTATTTACTTTTTTAAAAAAGAGAAACAACTATATACAATAAAATCTTAAATTATAATAATAGTAATAAGAATAATTACATAAAACTGCTTAAAAATAAGCATCAACTCTTAATTTTTCTTTTTAATAATAATTTCATTGGGCGGTTAAAACAAAAAGAAAATTTTCTAATTAAAAACTTGGCAGGTTGTTGCCGAAAATTTTGAGAAGATTTAGAAAAGATTTGAAACTATGTTTGAGCTGCCAAGAGGCAAACAATTTTTTTTTTTTTTTAAATTCAAAAACAGAAATTGAAGCAAACTGAATAAACTGAGATTCTTCTGTTACCATGATTTAATCAAATCTTCAGTATTGTTTGTAGAGTACAAACGTTGCAGCGCCAATCACAGGGGCACAATAAGCAGGGTCTTTGGGAAATATACAGATGCGGTATATTTCCTTCCCTTAATCGTTACTCATAGTTGAAGTTTTAAAGAAATTTATAAATAAATTAAAAATAATGTAGCATTTCTTGTTTGACTTACTTACTGACTGTTTTAGTGTGACATCACAGTCAAAATGGGACCCAAACAAATTTTTCATTTCACTCATTCTCGCGAGGTTTCCCATAAGAAACCGGATCAGAATTTTCAAATGCTAATTTATGCTACTACACCAGTAGTTTCCAAAGATCTTATTGCATCTGTGGACTTCAGGTACCTTCAAATACTTTTATGTTTCAACAAGATTTTTAGAACATCACATATTTTATAATCAAAGCGGGACATCCCACAGTGGCGGCTTGTGCAATTTGGCAACAATGTTTTCCCTCCATTTGAATACAAGTAAAACAATGGATTCGATAGTGAAGCGCAGATAATGAAGCTGCGCTTCACCAGCATTTGATTGTTTTACATTGAGTTAAATGGATGAAAAGCATTGTTGCCAAACTGCACGAGCCACCACTGACATCCCACGCTTCTTCCTTGTCTAACTCGCAGTTATTTATGGACACAGAATTTTATGATCAAGGCTCATCAGTCATCGCTATCAAAACACAACATTAGATGCCTTAAGAAATCTTCCAGATGAGAAGAGGATAGAATCATTGAAATTCTTCAAGTGTTATGGCACCAATGTGCCTGTAAAACACCATGAATAAGACAAGGACAAAACATCCGACTTCATTCCATATAACTGTCATAGTAAATTAATTAGGGATCCTTCCAGAATTTATTTAAACTGAAAAAGTATTTTAACCCTTTCAGTGCTGCATTATCAAAAAGTAGTTTCACAAATCTCAGACCTTCACTAGTGAATCAAATGACTTCTCATATAATTTCATGTGCATGTCAATTTTTTTGAAATTTCAGAAGAATCCATGTTAACAAACGTACTCTATAAGGGACTATACAACAAAAGGGTTTAGACATGTGAAATCCATGGGTGCAATCGGAGAGAACTGGTATTTCTTAGCAAGAATTTCCACTCAAAAATTTAGATCCAACTTCTTTTGGGTAAATGTACAAGAGTGAGCAAAATAGAACATTTGTTTGGATCCAACTTTGTGGTCATGTGATCACTAAAACAGTCCAAAGTACTAAGTCTACTTATGGCTTAAAATAAACAGAAATTATCTTTTTTTTACCATCTGTGCTTTAAATAACCTGGGAGGGACAAGTTACTACTGCAAACTTTAGAAGAAAAGTTTTTAGTTTCGTTTGTGTTAGACACATGAAATCACACCCTGTACAGTAAGAGAGCAAAGTATTGGTATACATAGATACAAAAAAATGACTAGAAATGATTTAAGACAAAGAAATAGAGGTTTATCAGACAGTTGTAATGGCAGTGGAGTCAATTTCGGGAGCTGGTTTGTGTAGGATACTCAAGGGGCGGTGCTGGGATTGCTTCACACTTTCCGAGTGACAATTTTTCCGAGATTCCACATTTTTCGTAACATTTGAGCGTAGTTTTTTCAATACTTCAGTATATTCTCTGATTAGAGTTGCAATTTGGAAAGCCTGCAACAAAAATAGAATAGAATATGAGAAACAGATAAGAATAAGGGAAAATAACAATTCGAATATACTATTTTATTTATGAAAATAAGTGTAGATTACACTTAAATTGAAGTTGGAAAATTGTCTTGTTTCCGATTACAAAAAGTAATCGACAGTTTAGTTTTAGTAAATGCATCCCGTTTGCCAAACTCTGCCCACACATATCAAAATGAAGGAACTGAAATTATCTTAAGCCGTGACTCAATATGCTAATGTAGATTTTACAAATTACAAAAGCCAATTTGGTTGACCAGATTAAATTAATTTAAATCAATGAATTATTTATTTGTTTAGCTCCAGTGATTGTAACTCAGGTCTAAGTCTTGGGCACCATTTTGGCCAGCCACGTCATTTTTTAGGAGCCATCAAGTATTTTTTAGGGGCAATTTTTTTTTTTTTTTTTGGACACAGCGCGCATAGGAAACTAGTCATATTTTTTGCGCGCGATCAACATATCAGCAAAAAACCAAACGTGCAGGAGCGTGGACTTTTAATCAACGCGAGGAAAAAACCATTTTTCGGAATATTTTCTTAGGCGCCAATCTTGACCGTCGACTCAATTTCTTAGGCGCCATCAACTAATTCTTAGGTGCGAATGGCGCAGTGGCGCATATGAGTTACAATCACTGTTTAGCTCTCCTCATTTTTTTTTTTTTTTTTTGGTTCCAAACAAGGCAATATTAAGTATGAGTTAACTTGGAACAAGGTAAACATTGCAAAGAATTATCAATAATTAACAAACCTGTGAAGTTGTCAAAATCACTTTGCTTTGTTTCTGCTCTGTGATGGTGATTATCATCAAACAATTTAGGGCTGGACTGTACGATAAAATTGAACTGTACTCATAGGTGACCAGAGTGTGTCTTGATCGGTGTTCCAGAAGATGTAAACCCTTTTGATCGACAGCAAGCCACAAGACTCGAGGCCAATTTGATGTGAAAGATTGCTGTAGGACAAATCAAAAAAGAGGCATTAAAAGAAAACACAATTGAAGAGGCTAGCTTGGGGGAGGGGGGGGGGAGTGTAAAAAAAATTAGGCGCGAAGAATTGAAACTTGTCTCTTTATCTACTAATTTTGAACAAACTTGTCTCTTTATCTACTAATTTTGAACAAACTCCTATTCAAACAAAAAGAAAATCGAGAGATCTAATCTTATCTTCCGATCTGATACTGTCACAATGAAGTTTTAGACAACAGGTAGGACTTGGTAGGTGCTTCCAAAAATAAAACAGGTATTAAATAGTTTTATCAGAGAGTAAAAGTTTGAAAAAAGCTTGTTATTATTTTGTTATTAATGATGTATTTTTAAGGATCTTAGCAGTACGAAAACTTAATAACTCTGACTCTGAAATAAAACATCTGTATCATAAGTTTAAAATTTCTAGTTCAGTTTTTTTATGGTGCTGAGATAGTTTTGTTGGTGATTTTGGAAACCATAATTTTTTATAGCCCCCTTCTCTGCAGACAACTATTAAGTTAAGAGATTTTCATTTTTGCTCTTCAGTCATCCTAAAAGATAAACAACGAATGTCACTGTTTTAGAAAAAATGCTTACCATAACATCAAAGATTGTTGCTTGATGCAGAGGCCAACTTTTAATTAGACTTAAAAAGGCTTTCTTGGCTTCGTCGGAGGTCATACCATGGAGGCTTTGATGATGCATTGCAACAACATCAAGAGGAATGTTTGCGACCAGACGAGAAGACATACAATGACTGACAGCCGCGTGGTAATTGGCGTCAGTAAGGGTTCCACAGTCCGAAAATTCCACTTGAGCTTGCAATGAGCACAACATTACCTGGAAAATTTAATTGACAAGAAATTTTAGAAAAAAGGAAAAACTTGAGAGAAATAGTTAAATTCTACAGGGACAGTTTCAATTCAAAATTTGGTATGATGTAAAAAATGACCTTCTAAAATGGAGTTTTTATAATTCCCTCAGTTTGCATAACATTTTCTGTAGACTTACACTGAACTTACGAAAACTTATGGCACGTGACCAAGGGGATTGAGTATAGTCAAACCCAAATCAACTGAAACTCAACGCTCCTCTGCAGCCTTCCCCCACCACAACGGCCCGAGCGAACTCGTCAGCCAACAGTAGCCGGCGTCGGGCCTTTCTCCTCTTTCATCGTCTCTTGGCGCTCTATTCAAAACCCCGTACCTGCGTGCAGAGCCTCAGGTAGAATGATGACCGGGGATGGTGTGCGACGCATTGTCCAGCAGATGGCATAGTGGAGAGGGTAAAAATGAGTGCTGGCGAGCAAGGGGAAAAGGAGCGTCGAGCTTCAGTTGATTTGGGTTTGACTAGAGTTGACCGATTAATGGTCATTTACCAAATTTTACAAAGTTTTTTGTAAAACAAGGATCGTCAGCACCTGTAGGTGGATCTAACAAAGATATCTGCTAAGTTTGGATGCTCGAATCCACAAAATAGGGACGTGTTTGTGGGAATTCGCACAATCGCTGCTCGATCTCTCGTATTGCACTATGATAGTGCAAATTCCCATAGTTGCGTCCTTATTTTGAGGATTCATCGTCCAAACTTGACAGATATCTTCATTAGATCTACCTACAGGTGCTGACAATCCTCGTTTTACAAAAAAAACTCCATAAAATCAGGTAAATGACCATTAACCAATTGACTAATCGATCCCCTTGGTCACGTGCCAAGGAATCACCTTAATCAGTTTTCCTCCAGCTTCAATGGTTCTTCCACAATTTTTTTAGTTTTCACTGGATCATCAATTTGAGGTTAGGTGCAGATAATTTCTGTTTTCGGAGTGAAATTGAGTCTTAATGTAAAGCAGAACAAAATTTAAATTTAGCGTGCTAAAGTTTATGCTCTAATGCAAAATTTCAATAAACTTGGTCTAAAAATTAAGATTTATTGAAGAGTCATGAGTTCATAAGTCATGTGATTCATGGTGAAATTGTGTTAGCAAATGTCTGCAAAAGTGTTGCTTCTTATTTTGTCCACTTACGGAATCAAGGTTCAATTTATTAGCTGAGACCCATCAAGAATAAAAAGGGGACTATCAAGAAATCATAATCCGTAATTCACTGATGAGGTGATGAGCGATGAACTTTACAATTTTCTGCACTGTCAAAAAAGTACTTCCACCCTGCTCTGCACATGCTGGCCCCAGCACTTCCCAGAGTTTTAAGCGGAATCAAAGCTCGCAAGAATGCCAACAAATTATTTTTGACAGAGGTTACTTCAAAACAAAGTTTTCATTGGAAGAATTTCACCCTCCCATAAAATCAAATACTGGTGACCAAAACCAAAAATTTCTGGTTAGAAGTAAAGGTTTTTCCAGACTTTTCAATGGCCTTCTTTTTTATCCGATAACGGTTCACAGAATTTTATATCGAGTCTTATAGTGACTGTGAACAGTTGTGGATGAGATATATATATATATATATATTTTTTTTAATGGCTTTTCTGGATTTTTCAGGCACCTTTGGTCAAGAGACAAATGATTTCGAGCACCATTTGACAAAAAAAAGTCGGTAAAAATGGTAAACTGATAATGGATGATATATTTTAGGTTTGTCTTTCCTTCAAAACCTGAGAAGAGACAAAACCAAACTGATAAGGATGAAGGAAAACAAATAAGAAGCTATTCAAATACTTACTGCTTCATTCTCCGAGATAGGGTAGCGATCACACCTCAAACTGTGAAGAACTTGGTGATAAAGTAATTCTTTTTCCACAGGATCCTCTAAATCCAAAAACTGATCTAGGAAAAGATGCTTCTTGAAAAGGAACAAATGTTGCGGGGACTGTCGTTTCACTGTTTGTTTACCGTTGGCTGCATTGTTGATATTAACCGAAGCAGCAATGGATTTCCTTTGTCGTTCCCATTTTGACATGACATCAGCCAATTTTTCTTCACTTAATAGACTTCGCTCTGAGCTGCCGCAAACTTCATAGAGGGCATAACCTAAACAAATTATATTGACCATAAGATATAAATCAAAGAAGTGATTTTATTTCAATATTTCACACAAAGTTTTCTGAAAAGCACAAAAGTAAGTAGTAGTAGCAAGTAGTAAATAAAACAAAACATCACTTCAAATTCATAGAAGAAAAAATAATGAGTACCTACAAGAGTATTTATGAGGTGAATCTTAGGGTTGAAAAAACATTGGCTATGTTCATGTCCAAAATCACGTTAACTCAACTTGGTGCCAATTAAGTTTCTGTGGGCCGTTGGACTTGAGTTTAAATTTTCTTTCTCCTCCTCCAATGGTCTTCGTTTTTCTCTTTGATTCAAGTTCACTCTCTAAATACTCATTCAATTTGAGTTATTTAAAGAAAACAAAGCAATCAATTTTTTAACCCACTGCAAGTTTTATGTAGAAAAAATTTAGTACTTCCCTTGTATTCAAGTACAAAACAGACAACAACTAGATCTAGTGGAAAAAAGACTTGTACCTCGTAAAAATTTACTAAAATTGATGTGAATCCCCCCCCCCCTTGCTGCTTAGTGGTCAAACATTAGTTCGCAACGGTTAAAGCAACCCCCCTCCCACCCTCGATGGATTGATCTTGAGAGTTTCATGATAATCTGTGCATTAATCTATTTTTTAGTGAGTAAATACGTTGAGAAAAAAACAGAAATGTCTGAAGACTGGTAGGTCCCTTTAGTATAAATGTATCCAGTTCGTGTCCTCTACATTGTACATCCATCAAAAAACAAGAATCAAAATTTGTCAATTAGGAAGACTCCTTTCAGTATAAATATATCCAATTAGCTTCTCTAAGCATTAGAAGAATCAGAGATGGGAAAATAAAAATGAACGTGACAGAAGAGTATTTACCCATAGCATTTTCTCGAAGACATATTTTGCTCTTAACGGTTTCTACTACTTCTTTGGCTGTCGCTGAGGGGGAAATTTCAAATGTATGGTACTGTCCATCCATGAAAAATATTCGAGTGTAAATCGGGCGTCTATTCACCGTGCAAAAGATCTCTTCTCTAGATGGAGGCAGTTGACGTCTCAGTTTTCCTTGAGCTTTCAGCAGCAGCTGCAAATTGATGATAGTGAAATGATGCAATTAAAAACAATTACAAAACAGTTATGCACTATGATCTTCGAATGAAAGTCCTCTGATCAAAACCCCCCTTGATAATTTTGCCCAATGGGTCTGTTGCATACTTTTGCTACAACAATATAGAACCTTAATTCTTATGTAAAATTTGGCGAAAATAACGATGCGCACATTTAAAACGTTCAAAATCCACTCAATAACTCAGGAAATCACTTCAATTTCAAACAGCCCGCGCTACATTAGACACTATTTGCACCGGTATACTACTACATAGACGGAACCACTGAGTATAAGTAAACAACATCGTAACTACAAAATGATGGAATTCCCTTCTAAATGCATGAACTATTGGCTGCATTTGCTGTCTGGTCTTTTCGGTTTATCAAAGATTACAAAATAATATAAGAAATGTACGCAACTAAACGAAACATTGCAATGTTTGTAAGTTCTGTTCATGTTTACATAAACGATATGGTTCCATATATGCAGTTATAAGTCGATGATATAGTGTCTAGTATAGCGCGGGTTGTTTGAAATGGAAGGTATTTTCTGAGTTAATGAGTGGATTTTGAAAGTGTTTAATGTGCGCATCGTTATTTTTGCCGAATTTTATGTCAGAAACAATGAGTTATATTGATGTAGCAAAAGTACGCAACAAACCCATTTCCAAAGAGTTAGATTTTTAAAGACAACCTTTCAAAAGAAAGTCTTCTGATCAAAACCACCCTTAATAATTTTGCCCATAATTTTCCAAAGAGTTTTAAATTTTTCAAGACACACTTTCAAAAGAAAGTCCTCTGATAAAAAACCATCCTTGATAATTTTGCCCCATTTCCAAAGAGTTAGATTTTTTATGACATACTTTCAAAAGAAAGTCCTCTGATCAAAACCACCCTTAATAATTTTGCCCATAATTTTCCAAAGAGTTTTAAATTTTTTAAGACACACTTTCAAAAGAAAGTCCTCTGATCAAAACCGCCCTTAATAATTTTGCCAATAATTTTCCAAAGAGTTTTAGATTTTTGAAGACATAGGTACTTTTTGAAGAAAGCCCTCTGAACAAAACCACCCTAGATAATTCTGGCCATTATTTTCCAAAGAGTTTTAGATTTTTTAAGACATACTTTCAAGTGGCAATTATGTTTGACTCTGAAATATCCGAAAACTGCAAAATTCTTTAAAACTGATCAAGAAGTGGAAGAATAAAAATTTCTCCCAAGATACTTTTTTTTTGAAAGTCGTAGTACAATCAGGATCATTGCTTCTATACGATCCTGGTTAGAGAATGGCAGTTGTGCATAGAAGAAATGTTTCGGAAATAAGTCAAACTTAAAAAAATCCATACATTGAGTTAAAGGATGTTTGCTTTTAGTTGATGGTAATTTAAAAAAAAAGGAGCTGATGGACTTTCTCTCTAGATCAGTTTTTTGCCACTCGAAAAATATCAGGTCATCGGGTCTCTCAACCAAAATCAAGCGGTAAGTTGAGAACAACCAAACAGGGTGCCTTAGGTACATCACGATATTTAAGAAGTTCAAATACATTCTGGAGGATTAAATTTGCAAAGATGTAAATTAACGGGGAAAAAAAGAAAACCATTGGATTCACTAGAAATTTTTTTTCATTTGTCAGTTGACAATTCATTTTCCGAACAAAAACTTAGTTTTTGCGGAAAATAGCAATAGTTTTGAAAACTGAACAAGATAGGTGGATCAGAACAACAGAAAAAGATTATTCTAGAATATATCATTTATGAAATTCCATGTTCCTTAAGGTTCAGATTTTTTTAAATTTAGAACAACACTTTATACATTCGTTAAAGTACGCCGCTTTCGATTTTCTAATATTTGTAGAAAATTTAAAATGCATTTACCCAAGCATTTGAATAAACCAATGAATGAAATAGGTTCTCCACTTTATTCTATGTTGAATTACTTTCAGTTCAATATCACTACGGTGACTGCAAAAAGTTAAATGCTAAAAAGGATCGATTTTTTTTTTTTTTTTTTTTTTTTTTTTTTTTTAGCCCACATGTGTGTTCACCACCAATGCGTAGAGTTTTGAATAATTTCTTCAATTAATTAATGTTCCCAACCAACTTGAATCTTTCTTGAGTCTCTGAAAAAGTGCCAATTTTGACCTTTTGAGCCAACTTCTTGCAATAACCACAATGATATCAAGATCTTGAAATGTTGATGCCAGTGGCGTCACGTGCTATCTGGCAACAATGCAACTGCTCCATTTAAACTCATTAAATACATCGAATTTTCCTTGTGCACTGTGCACCCCCTGAATTCGATGTTTTACATGAGTGTAAATGGATAGAATCCATTGATGCCAAATTGCACGCGACGCCACTGGTTGATGCCAAAGAATATGAACTCACCTTTTCTGCGTAACTTGCATATCTTGCTTGTTGATTATGACGCAAAGTTGCCGCCGAATGCTTTAAATGATACAAACAGTAGGTTCCAAGTGGTGGTGCAGGGGGTACTGATAAACTACAAGTTATGCAAAGAAGAGCCCAGTATCGGATACTGGCACGCATGCTGACGCAATCTGTTTCTTTCAGGGTAGATGGCGTTGTTTGCTTGATTAACTGGAGATACAATTCATTGAGGAGATTGGCGCTTGACAATGCTCGCTCCGTTAAACTTTGGACAACAGCAAGCTGATCATCTTCAGAGGATGTTGAAACTTTGGGAAGAGCTTCACCTATTAAAAAAATAAGCAAAAGTCAATGACTCCATAGAGAATCTAAAGGAGCTTCCATGATTCTAAAGGAAAAAAAGCATAAAAAGTAAAGTCCTTCTTATTTTTCCCCTTTCAGAACGATTTTTTTTAAATATGTAATTACTACATCATCAATTAATATAAATCGTTCAGCAGCGGCATTCCGCTAGCCAAAGTCAGAGCTAAAAACGTAAGATTCACCTTACAACTTTGAATGCTAGGAAAAATTAATTAATTGGATTTGGTGATATGTATAGACATAATGGACAAATGTTCCATCATTTAATAGACAGTTAAGAGGAAAAAAGAATAGATAGCATAATTACCATTTTGTCCTATTCCAGCATACGTGAGAATGAGTTGGAACATTTGGAGGGCTATTTCTTCTTCTTGATCTGATAATCTGCTAAGACTCTGTGTCAGAGGATGCCTAGTAGCCGTCCAATAAGAGAGAGTAAATCCACGATAAGTTTCAGCACCTTCGAGTCTTAATTTTTCTAGTCTGGTTTTACTTAACCTGTTAAAGAAAAAGTCAAATATAAGAAGAAAAGGTAAAAGATATGGAAGTAAGTAAAGAGTGAGCTTAAAATAATGTGAATGTTAAACTTTGTCTTTCGTCGAAGAAGAGAAAAAACACCATGTCACA